>WOVY01013966.1:0-32367 GCA_013436015.1 Rhipicephalus annulatus
GGAACATCAGTAACGATGCCACTACCGACACGGTGTTGACAAGAAACCCTAGCGGACGGAACAAAGGAAGCCAATCGACGCCGCGGAGAAAAAAGAGGCCCCGGGGAGTGAGTACCACGGTTTTTCAAGAACCCAGCTCTCTTTTCCGGCCATATGAGCGGCCGGCAGCAACAAAACGACGCCGTGCCACCGCGGGCAAGAACAGCGTGCCCGCTTTTTAACGATCGTCTTTGTTGCTAAGATCCCCCGGGAGCAGGAGACGCCAGACGAGAGGGAAGTGAGACGCGCGTACTCTCTCCTCTCTCTCAACCAAACCAAAACAAACCCGGCGGCTGTCAGCCAGCGGGGCTGCGCACGCGGCTTGTTCGGCTGCGTTTCTTTTACAACACTCTGCTGTCGTGGCATACGCTCACACACACACACGCAGATCGCTCTTGTTTTCAATGTTCTATCGGTCAGCTGACCGCATATTTAGCACGCACTCGACAGCACTCACTCCCGCGAGAAGCAGCTACGACGCTCTATAGCGAAAAGCCAATCGATGCACTACGTCGCACTTTGTCGACCTGGCCCAATTTTCCAGGGAGTGCGCGGGGCCGGCGAGATCGCTTCGCGCGCGCTAAGGCTCAGTTTGAAAGACAAGGTTAACGTGGCTTTATAGGCATGCGTGCACGGCACTCACCGATCGCCAGGAAGTCGGAGCACGGCGTGCCAACGGGTGTGTCGTCAAGGAGCAACACGTCGCCCTGCGCAGCGTCTCCTCCGCCGCCGCTGGTGCTGGCGTTGCGACGTCGTGCAGAGGTCCGGTCGGTCCGACCCGCGGAGGCGTCGACCGCCATGGCACACTCGAGGAACACCTCCTGTTTCATGGTGCGGCAACAACGACAGCGACGTCAACGTGCGCCGAAGAAGAGCAGGACGAGTCGGCGGCGGCTCGGCGCTGCTAAGCCTAACCGCGAAGGCTGCCTCGTTGACGACGTTACGGCTGTTAAACCCGAATCGAGACGTTTCGCTCATCAAATCACCCTGAGACCCTTATCCCTTCCCGAAATAAAAAAAAAAGTCAGATCCGGAGGCCAAATTGTGGACAATTTGGAGCGCGGGGCGAGAAAGAAATTTGGGGGACAACAGATCGTGAGAAATTAAAGGAAGAAGAGAAAGGCAGCTTAAAAACCAAAAGCCCTCCTGAGGCCGTACGAGCGAGCCCCGGCGAGCACAGCTAGAAGCTGTAGCCCCACGAAAAAAAAACGCAACCCCTCGGAACCCTTACAACCACCTTACATTGCAACGCACTGAGCGGCGCCGCCGGGTCGGCTTATATACCCCGGGCGATCGGCCAATCGCGGCGGGCCGCCGGGTCACGTGGCCACGCGCGCGACACAATACGCGGCACGTTCCCGTTATCCGAAAACGTCCTGCTCACGGTGCGCGGAGCGTAAACGCTTACTTACGGACACGCGAACGGCCGCCGGGCCCCCTCCTTTGCGAGTTGGTTGCCTCTCGTTTGTTTTGGTATTCGCATTTATGCTTTATTGGAGAGCGCGCGCGCTGCTTTCAAGAGAGGTGCCCGCCCGGCTTGTACGGACGGCAGCGCACACAAAAAGAACCTCCGGGAAATGAGACAATGGCGCCCGGCCACCGAACGAGATTAAGCGAGCCGGGCGCGGGTTATGGAAGGATTCGCTAGCGAAGCTCTTTCTTTTTATTTCTTTTTCTTCCTAGCTCTATACGCGTTCGCCCCCCCCCCCCCCACCCACCTCTGTGCTTTCGAAGAGACACACAGACAGGCCCAAAGTCTCGTCGTGAATGGGAAGCAACGGCGGATGGCGCCGCCGGCCTGTGTGATGCGGGCCACCGAAACAATGACGGTTTTGAAACAAAAAAAAAACAAAAACAACAAAAATAAACAAACGAAACCTGGGAACGCTCGAATCCCCGACCATCGCTTGGCGCACCGACCGAACGAGACACGGCGTTTTAAATGACAATGGGATGCAGACGAGACGCTTCTGAGGCGGGGGCGTCGACATGTTCCCCGCCGGGCGCGGCATAATCCAATTCGCACGCGGTTGTTAGCGGGAAAACGTCGCGATCAATCAACCGCGAATACACGTTGGTCCGCAAGGACGATGAGACATATATTGAACTTTTTTTCATTCGTGGTTCCAGAGGGTTATAGCCCAAAGAGGTGCGTCGCATGTGGGGTCCCCAGGTCTCTTTACTGCCCTTGCAACGGGCTGCCCTGGCAAACGTTCAAGACAAGTGGTAGCTTGTTCAGTTTTTTTAAACCTTTTCTTTATGCGACCAAACGATTACCCCACAAGAATTATGTTACCTTTGGAAGGCTGTCGATTAAAGGCCTACGCCACTGCAAAAAAACACATCAACATTTAAATTAAGTTTTTTAAAATTTTATTGCGAAGCTCGACCAAGGAAATAAAAAGGGGGGGACAATGAAACTTGCCCCCCCCCCTCCATTCCCCGTTAGTGGTGAACTCTTAGCATGCCAATGGTTACCGGCGGAATAGGACATCTGACATCCCTACTGAAACGTTCCGTATGCGATGTCCAATACTTCCGTATGATTCCGTAAGAATATTACGGAAATATATGGGAAATACGTGTAAAATATACGGAAAACATATGGATTCCGTATGGAAACATATGGATTCCGTATGGAAACATATGGAATTATTGGACTCGAATGCGGAACGTTTCAGTAGGGATAACATCGCATATACTCCTTAACCACATATCAAGACGGTAGCCAGGATCTTTTTTTTTTCTAGCAGGAGGAGGGGATGCACCTGTTGATACCTTTGAAAAACACTTCTTTTAAGGTCCTCAGTAAAACACATATTCCGTTCAAATTTCAAGGGGGATGGGGGCTCCTGGGACCTACTTCCTGGCTACGGGCCTGCCACACATCTCCCCAGTTTTCTGTTTTTTTTTTTTCTCATTAAGCTTGGCTACAACGCTATAGCTGGGACATTGCGAGGAAGAGAGAGGAAAAAGAAATGTAGAGAAAGCGTTCCCAGAAAACTAAGCCCGAACCCGAAGTGTACAAGGGTGAGGAAGAAAGACATAGGATACCTCAGCAAACGGTGCTTGAATACATATATACTACATCTCAACATAGGTATGCCAAAATTCCATTTTAGGAAATTTCCACTTGATTCTCGAGTGATTCGCAATCACAATGCATCGTAATTGTCAGCGAACGCCAGGACGACAGTCACCCGCGCCAGTAGCTGCATGCACTGGCTGCCAAGCTCCGTAAGATATTTTTAATTTTTATTTATATAAGGAAAAAAATATGGGCAGGTAGGCTACGTTAGAGCCAGCTATCCCGTTTTAGTGGTAGTAATGTACAAGGTACACACAGACACGAAAGTTTAAAAAGAATAAAATAAAATGAAAATTATCAGAAGCACATCGTACATATATATACAAAAAGCATTAGTATAGTCTAAGGACACAGTCTAGTTCATACAGAATTAAGACATAGTCACCACAGGTGGTGTATATGTCACTCAATGGAGACTGTTGCTACGTTATGAACAGCGGATAGGCCACGTTAAACGACATTAGCAAGCACCGTAGTAGGCAACACTCGCCATCGTTTTAGACCAGCACTATGACCAATTATTATTATTATTTCGACACACTGCCAATCCCATCAGGGATTTTAGCAGGAAGGGCGTGAACATAAAAATTCGAATAAGTACACAATAAAGACATACATCGCGATAAAGTACAGAATGAAACTAACAGAATCGGATCATTTAACAATTTCAGATCAAAGAAGGCATAAAACATTAGTGTAAAGAAAAGTTGTCAGAAGAAAATAAATGCAGCGACTTGGTTGACACATTGGTTGACATATTGGCATATGCATCAAGAAACACAACAAGAAATTACAGCAATAAGAAACTACCCTACAATATGGCGAAGTATTTCAAGGAAGCGCAAATTTATACACACTGAAAAACAGAAACATGTTCAAGAATCAACAGAGCGATTTCTCTTCACCTGGATTCAGTACGAAAATTGCTTAAAGAAAAAATATGATGACATGATACTTCGCTTGTACAATGTTCACACGAACACACATATTAAAATCAACCAGGTGATTCCGTTTGCATAATACAAAGTTCATTTCAAGTATTTAGCAATCATTACTTCTCACTCACCACACATGAGCCAACACTTGGCCCACACCTCACTTCTTCGATGGAGGCGAAAATGCTGTAGGCCAATGTTGCTCAGATTTGGGTGCACGTCGAAATTTCCAGAGCCCTCCACCACGGCGTCTCTCATAATCATAATGGTTTTGGGGCGGTAAACCTCATGTATCGATCAATCAACTAAACCCACACCAGCCCGCACTAGCGCACACTGGCCACAGCTGACCAACACGAGCCGACATTAGCAGCGGAGAAACCGTGCACTAGCAAGAAGAAGAAATGGCCATGGCGGGCAGCAAGAAGGCTCTGCATCCGCTCGTCACTGTAAGCCTCGATTCTCGGAGAATGCCAATGCGTGGAGAGGAGAAAGAAAGTTAGGTAGCAGACGTTAGTTCAGGTAGAACGTTAGGTAATGTTAGGTGGCAGACGTGAGCTTGGGTACGTAGTTAATTAGGTTAGGTAGTTTAGATAGCAGACGTTAATGTTTAGGTAGGTAAGTTAGGTAGCTCATTTCGGTAGCAGTTTAGGTAAGTAGGTAAGGTAAAGTTAGGTGGCAGACATTAGCTTGGGTAGGTAGTTAGGTTGGTTAGGCAGTTTAGGTAGCAGACTTTCATTCACGTAGGTAAATTAGGTAGTTCAGTTCGGAAGCAGAAGTTTAGGTAGGTAGGTTAGGTAATTTAGTTAGGTAGCAGACGTTAGTTTACATAGGTGGGTTAGGTAGTTTAGTTAGGTAGCATACGTTACATTAGGTAGGTAGGTAGGTTAGCTAGTTTAGTTAGGCAGCAGGCTTTAGTTTTGGTAGGCAGCTAGGTAGAGGTGCTAGTTTAACGCTACCGCAGCAAGCATGGGGCCGGGTTCATTGGTGAAACATAGCGGCATTTGCCCTGTAGAGAGCGTAGTCATGGTTGACGACGACGACTATGTAACAAATATGGCAGACCACCTCTGGCCGTTTATTCCTCGCCCTCTCCCTTCTCTTTACACCCCCTTCCCTTACTTCTGTGCACTACAGCCGAGGTGTCCTCACCCGTGAGATATAGTAGACAGATGCACTTTTCATTCCCAAAATTTTCAAAAACACTCCCCCCTCTCTGTTCCCAGTTGGCTGATTGAAGGGAAAGAAAGAGTGACGGAGGAGGTTCCTTTATGAAGTAGTCGAAAAAAATTACCCCAGTACGCACCTTCACAGAAAAAACGGTTATATAAACCATCGTGAAGGCGCCCTGACGATGGTTTCTATGTCAGTTTCGATCAGTTTCGATTTATGAATGATTGATTAAATATTTTGCCCTTGAACTTTGCCAACGAATAGCTCGCGTCACGTTTCTGACCAAAAAAAACAAAAAAAAAACGAATAGGTGCACGCGATAAATTCGCATGCATTACGACTTTGTAGCATCAGAATCTTAATTTAAAAAGTAAAATAATCAGCCTTTGCTATAGAGTAGCAACAGTGTCACCTTAACTACGTCAATTTATTTCCGTCTCAGCGTGCCATGGAGTTCGTGCGCTCAAACTACGGGCGCCTAATAGTCATTGGACCTTTATATAACAAAAATCGTTATTGTCTAAAAAAATAAACACCCTGCAAAGCGAGCAACAGGCAACCACAACCATTTCTCGCTCGTACTATTGGCGTCAAATGAAACCCGAACACGGGCAAGCGTTTGCAATGGTGTAGTGAGCGTCATCCGGTTATCAACACTGACATGCGCACATATATGCGCAGTGCAACACAGTTGTATGCACGCGCCTGTTCAGGTTGGCTCTACCCACCATAGGAGCTCAACCATGAAACGGGTTGGTCTACCCACCACGAGAGATGGGCCATGAAACGGGTTGGCTCTATCCACCATGGGAGATCGGCCATGAAGCGGGTTGGCTCTACCCGCAATGGGAGCTCAACCATAAAACGGGTTGGCTCTACCCACCATGGGAGATCGGCCATGAAACGGGTTGGCTCAACCCACCATGGGATATCGGCCATGAAACGGGGTGGCTCTACCACGGCCGGATTAGAAACTCGCGTTCTGTCTTACGGCCTTCGCAATGGAGTTCAGAGCAATGGTAGCGTTTCGCCACAGTTAGAGCCACTGCTCAACGCGAGGGGCGCAGTGACCCTACCATAGGTAAAAGCGTTTTTGCCTACTGCTTGGCGTCTGAATATCTTTGTTGTTTTTTTCTCCGTTGCGCGTCTGCTGGGGACTTTAGCAATAGCAGGGTCGCAGCGACAACACGGTGCTGCGGTGGGAGGTGGAAACAGACGCATTGCGAAGGCCGTAAGAAGGAACGCTCCCGTGCCTTTCCAGTCCGGCTATGGCTCTACCCAACATGCGAGATCGGCCACAAAACGAGCAGTGCCTTTCTATATACACAAATTTGTATCACTTTACGCCGACAGCACGTGACAACGATGTCATTTATTATGTCCTCCGTTGAAACACGGCAACGAGAACCGACTACTTAACTTTTTATTATTTTATTGAGGTGTTATTGTATCATGTCTATAACTGTGAATTTTTTATAGACCCTTTCCCTGTTTACCAACACAGGCCCTTGACGACACCCGGTTTCGTCCACTAATAAGCCTTAATAGTATCGGTGAGCAAGAAGAGCTTTAGAAAATAGCCCGCTGATTTTCTACAGTTTCCTTCGCCTATTAGGCAAAAATATGTTCAAATAATGTCCTTCTGACCTATATAAAATTACATGATATTCCCTTGAACCTTACACACGTTTCTTTTCTCTGAAAAACTTCAGGGATATTTTCCTTACTCTTGAGAAAAACTTGAAAACGTGCTGCCAGTTTCAACGTTAGGAGTTGGTAAATGAGGTGACAGTTTTTTTTTTCGGGGAGGGGGGGGGGGTAGAACGCTTGTAGTCTCTAAACCGTTCATTCAGGCATCAATTGATTGATATGTGGGGTTTGACGTCCCAAAACCACCATATGATTATGAGAGACGCCAGTAGTGGAGGGCTCCGGAAATTTCGCCCACCTGGGGTTCTTTAACGTGCACCCAAATCTGAGCACACGGGCCTACAACACATTCAGGCATCAAGCCGCTGCACTGCGTACATTTACCCATTTACCTGTACGCCTTCACAAGAACTCACGAAACTTCGGCGACTTTGAGCGTATCCATCCATCCATCCATCCATCCATCCATCCATCCATCCATCCATCCATCCATCCATCCATCCATCCATCCATCCGTCCGTCCGCCCGTCCGTCCGTCCGTCCGTCCGTCCGTCCGTCCGTCCGTCCGTCTGTCATCTAGTCACCTACGACTTTTAGCTCTCCTGGCCGTTTCGATAATGGTATCGATACCAAACTTGGTATGGCATAACATGACTGTATGAAGAACATATGTTACTAGTCATAACATGAAAATGATAACATGTATGCCATTAATGTCATGATTTTCATTTCATGGCCCTGCACCTCTTGCGGTGGTTTCGTTCACATGGCATGTTGCAAAACTGGTATGGTATGTCATGATTGCATGGCGAACACAAGCGATAGACCCTAACAAGAAAATCATGACATGCATGTCTTGTAACATGACTACATGCCACGCTCATGATGCGCTCGCGGCGTTTTCGCTAGCTTCACTTACCAAATTTTATTTTACAGGACGAGAATGGATGACGAAGGTATACGATACTGGTGCAAACATGATAAACATGAGATGCGTGTCATGTAACATCACTACATGCCACGCTCATGATGCGCTCGCGGCCGTTTCGCTAGCTTCGCACATGCCAAATTTGGTATTACGTGACGCCAAGGGATGACGAAGGTATGTGACTGGTGCAAACATGATAATCATGAGATGCGTGTCATGTGAGAACATGACTACTTGCCACAGTCAAGGCGCCAATACCTTTCGACGTGACGCGGTGCGCGTGCTCGCCGGCGTTTATTCGTCGCGTCACGCCGGCGTTGCCACGCCAGGCGGCGGTCCTGCCATATACTCGCAGGCGCGCGCCGCGCTGCGTTGCATTGACGCATGCGCGTTTCAGTGCGTCCGGCGTCCCTCCGTCACGAAAAGAGAGAGACGCAGTGTTGTCTGGGTAATGGATTGGCGCGAAATGCAGCATGTCGCATTTCGCGCCTGTTGCCATCGGGTCGCGTCGACGGACGTTGGTCGCGCCTGGCGTCAGACTAAAGTGTGCTCGCGTTTTGCTAACGTAGCGTCGCTGTGCCCAGCGTGCACGTGCGTCAACGGTACATTAGAGTATATTGGGCCATATGATGCGCTCACGGCCGTTTTGCTAGCTCCACATATATCAAAGTCGGTGTTACGTGACGTCAACAGATGACGAAATATATGACTGGTAAAAGCGTGGTAATCCTGACACGCGTCATGTAAGAACATAAAAACATACCACGCTCATAGCGTGCACCCGGCCGTTTCCCTAGCTCCACATATACTAAATTTGGTATCACGTGACTTGAATAGATGACGATGGTAAACGACACATCCAAGCATGATAATCACTACATGAAAGTCACGTATACATCATTTACCTCCACCTCGTAACATTGTGCTGATTTTAAAGTGACATATCATAATTTCTTGATTGTGTGCTTCGCATATCATCGATTCCCACTGCACGTGGGATCCGCAAATTTTTTCTTTCAAGCTTTTACTTTTCTCGGCAATAGTAAAAATATCAGTTTATCTCAACCACTGAGTGCAGTTGACGCTATATAGCATCTCCTAATGCTAGCCGGCATTTTCGGCGGTGGACATCTTCTATATAATTAGTCAGGACATCACATTACAACGCGCCGAGTTTCCAGTTCACAGGAATATTATTTTTTTTTTCTATTTAGTACATACTGAAGTCCGTGGACCAAGGGGAGGGCGAGAAAAGGGGAACACAGTGAAAACAAAGTTAACAGGTTGTACAGCAAGTTTTCTTAACTGTCCGACGCGACAAATGAAAAACAAAAACAAACATATACTAAGTAGGGCAAATAAACTACATTTCTACAAAAAAAGTGCACACATATCTAGATACAATCTTAATGACTGAATGATTTGTGGGGTTTAACGTCCCAAAACCACCATATGATTATGAGAGACGCCGTAGTGGTGGGTTCCGGAAATTTCGACCACCTGGGGTTCTTTAACGTGCACCCAAATCTGAGCACGCGGGCCTACAACATTACCGCCTCCATCGGAAATGCAGCCGCCGCAGACGGGATTCGATCCCGCGACCTGCGGGTCAGCAGCCGAGTGCCTTAGCCACTAGACCACCACGGCGAGGCTAGATACAATCTCAAGCACAAAAGTAAAGAAACACATCTGAAATCATGAGATGACGTTACATAGCATGGTATTAACAATGCTGTCTAAGCAAAAAGACGCATGTATTTTTCGAGGTCAGGAATACCATGTTCAGACAGAACATATGTAGGCAATGTATTCCATTCGCTAATGGTTCGCGGAAAGGAGTGCTTGAAAAGGTTATTACGCGCAAGTATGGTGTCAGATGATGATTGTGACCACGTCTGGTTTGCCTTGAGGGAAGACGGAGGGAGGTACTGACGAGGATCGTTAGTAAACTGCCGATTTCGAAGCAGAAAAAAAAAAGAACTTTAGTCTGGCGATAGCTGTACGCTGTTTCAACAGTGGAATGTTGTTTGTAGCCATAAGTGATGCGTTACACATATGTCCCCGTTGGTACGATGTATAATTGCATCTTTCATATATATTGACGTTTTTTTTATTCAAATGCTACACAGTTGTACTTCGAGCACATGTATTCATTTATTTTTCGTTTCTTTACTCCTCTTCTTTTTTGAATGTCGCAGCAGGCTCAATCAAGCCGTCACGAACACCGAAATTCGTTAAGTTACGTCCATATGAAACATCGCCTCGACAAGCAAACTAACTCCTATCACACCACTTACCTCCCCCCCCCCCCCTAGCCACACAGCTGCGACACCATTCCGTAAATGGTACCCATACCGAAGCTCGAATTGATCACCGGATACCTCTCCTATGCATTAAGTTAACCGCTTTCCCAGTTCCACTTCCCTTCTCTTGAAAAAAAAAAAAAAACAGGTTATCGGGTACCACTGTTTACTTTCGGATCTACGCATGCAGCTCTCCAGTCTGGTGCTTATTTTTTGTTCGCAATAAAACTAAGGGCTAGGAGTGAGCGAATAATCGGAAACCACGAATCGAATAGCGTTGCATTCCATTAGTATTTCACTCAAATAGTACGTATTCGAAAATATTCGAAATAACTAATATTTCGAGAATAGTTTTTGAATAATCAGAACCGCTGGGAGACCCCCAAAACAAAGAAGCCTTCGAATAGCTAAAGGTTATTTTTCTTGTTTTAATTTGCATTAAAGGGTCCCCGAAACTGTTTTATCACATTCCGTTCTTGACTATAGACCACTACTGGAGCAAATCATTGGCACCAGAGTTCAATCGAGACACCCATTATTAACGGAGGTACGAGTACCAAAAAAGTACCCTCCTCCTCCGCTCCACCTTTCACCCACAACTGCACTCAACTCTTCCTTCGAGCGCTCGGGGCTAAGCTCCGCCTTCACGGCGCCTGCGTCACGGCGGGGCGTGACACCGCATACGCGTAAGGGCCGTTCCACGCACTTCCCGCACAGCCGCAACGGACGTGCCGGGGCCCCACCTTCACGGCAGCTGCGTCACGACGGGGCGTGACACCGCATACGCGTCTGCGCACTTTCCGCACAGCCGCAACGCACGTGCCAGGGCCCCTGCCGCACGCAAGCGGGGGACAAATAAGCCGATTGGCACGTGCGTTGCGGCTGTGCGGGAATCGCGTGGAAGGGCCCCAAATACCACCGCCGATCCGATACAGGCTGTCTGTGCTGCGCGTTCCACAGCCAATCAGATCAGCTGGAAACAATGACGTCAGCGGGGCAGAGCGTGTCGCTTGGTGTATGGGCGGTCGAAAACGCGTTTGGCGGAGTCTCAGCGATTCGCAGCTTTAAAGCGTTGCATTAAATTACACAGTTTACGCAGGGAGCTCAAATCAGTCTCTATATAATCTTCAGGACTTGGTCTACCGGCCCAATGCGTTCGTAAAAAATCGTCAAAACCATCTCGGGGTTCCTTTAATCAGCTGCTGTGCTCATCTTGTAATAACAGCTTGCAGTTTGATGACCAACAACAGGTGTTGCGTTCGCGTAAATTTTTCTGGCAGATGTAGATTTAAAAGTCGATTGTTACACGCTTTTGGGTCGCAGGTCATGTTGTGATGACATTTTGATCTGTTTCTTTACATCTTCGGCTGTATCCGCGGTGTTTGGTTGAAAATGGTCAACTTTTTATGTCTTAATTTTATTTGAAATAGGGCAACAAAGCTTGACATTGATAACGTTCGTGAATGTTGTAGCATTCGCTGTAGAAAGCCTAAAGAGTTACAAAATATTACGAAGGCTCTAGTCCCTGCTATATTTGACCTTACCTCCTTTATTTAATTAATGCTATAATAAATTATTGTTATTGTGATGGAATGCCAGGATATTTATTCAGCGAGGCCCACAAAAGGCATTTGTGCCTCCCAGAGGCGCTGGGATTCAAAGCTAACGGAAAAACAAACTGGCCAGCGGTTGATGTTGCAATCACAATACACCTAAATTACGTAATGGCGAAAAAAAAACTGGACTGGAAGAGCTTCGACTTGGTCGCTACATGCGCGGATCATGCACAGTATATAGAAATAGAGTCGTGAATGAAGACGGTTAAAATCGGAAAGAGACGACAGACATATTCCGAACATTTAGTGATGCTACAAAACATAATCAGAACGAAGAGGCTTGATGGCTCAATTTGTGTCGATAAAAATTGGCAGATCCCAAGTACAGTGGGAATCGATGATATGCGAAGCACGAATGAGGAAGGTTGATATGGCACTCTAAAATCAGCACAATTACGAGGTGGAGGTAAACGATGCCGTACTCGAATTACGTGCCATGATTATCACGTTTGAATGTGTCGTTTACCTTCGTCATCTATTCACGTGACGTGATACCAAATTTGTTATATGTGGAGCAAGCGAGACGGCCACGAGCACGCTATGAGCGTGGTATGTTGTCATTTTCTTAAATGACACGCTTGTCAGCATTATGCATGGCTGCACCAGTCGTATACTTTTGTCATTCATTGACGTCACGCAACACCAAATTTGGTATATGTAGAGTTAGCAAAACGGCCGCGAGCGCATCATGAAGGGCCCAATATACTGCAATGTAGCGTTGACGCGCGCGCACGCTGGGAACATCAACGCTACGTTGGCAAAATGCGAGCTCTCTATAGTCAGACGCCAGGTGCGACCGGCGCGACCAGCCTCCGTCGGCGCGGCCCAACGGCAAGCAGCGCGAAATGCGACGTGCTGCATTTCGCGCCGATGCATGCGTTACCCAGACAGCACTGCGTTAAAGTGAGAGAGAGAGAGAGAGAGAGGTTAATGATAGAGGAAGAGATAAAAAGGACGCTATTTTCTGCCTCCCGTCGCGGGGGCACGGCTCAGCGCCTTTAGGGATCGGGGAAGGGGAAGTAAAGATGATAGGAAGAAGAGAGGAGGGAAAGAAAAAGTGAATGGCATGGCAAGAGAACGTCTTGTCAGTACAGTCAGTAGTGCGAATGAAAAGAGTTCGTCTATAAGGCGGCGAGGTCCGCGCAAGCACAGAACTCGAGGAAGGCTCGAAGGGCTTTCGTCTTCGAGCGCGCGGGAAAAAGTATGTCTTCCATTGTTTCGGCAGGTAGTCCAAGCAGACGATAGCGGCTTACCAGTGTGCAACGCTCAGTGGCCAGGTCAGGGCAGGAGCAAACAATATGCTGCAGCGTTTCGTCATCACCGCACCTTCGGCACGCTGGCGATGAAGAGCGACCCGCGGAATACATGCGTGCCGCAGGCCAGACGCTGCCAGTACGCAGGCGAAGCAACAACCGCCGCTCGCATCTGTCCAGGCCGGTCTCCGGAAGGGATGGTGGAGGTTTGCCGCTTGACACCCGTGTGTCAGGGTGGGCCGTTGGTAAGAGCTTCCGCAGACGCTGCCGTGAGTAATCCGACTGGGTTACCGCCTTAGTGACTGGCGTGTCGCAGTGGTGTGCTGCCTTAGCGGCGGCGTCAGCCTCCTCGTTGCCAGCTATTCCAACGTGCGAGGGAAGCCAGTGGAGGGACAGGCGCACACCACTCTCTTTGATGGCGGTCAGTTTTGCGTGCAGCAACGCCACAGTTATGCCTGCTTGGTCTGGTTGGAGCAGCGCTTGTAGGGCTGGTCGGGAGTCGCACAGAATCGCCACAGGCAACTGGGGTAACGTGGCAGCAAGGTGGTCGGCTGCCAAGTGAAGGCCGGCCAATTCAGCTGCAGTGGAGCTGGCGTGAAAGGGAAGTCGGCAGCGGATGGTTGTCCCAGTCGATGGTATGACGCAGGCAGCCGCGGCCGAATGGGGGCTGTCCCGAACGGACCCGTCCGTGAATACCAGGAGCTGCCCCTTAAGTCTTTCATGAAGTTTCGCCACGGCTGCCTGATGGAGCTCGCATGCCGGTGTGCGCCTTTTTCTGAGGTTGTCCAGAGTTAATTGTACGTCCAGAGGCTGCTGATGTGGTGGAGGGGGTTGGATTGGACTGGGGGGATCGGGGACCAGCTCTTCATAGAGAGCGCAGATCTGTGCCATCCGTGACGCTGGTCGGCTCCGCAGTCTCCGAAGGAGGGCAGCGCCCCCGAGGGCCCTGTGAAGGCGATCCACATGATGCAGCGCCTGTCGTAGCATCAAGAGTGACAGAGGCCAGGTCTGGGCCTCCGCCAGGGTTGCAGCTATGGGTGACTGACGGGAAAGTCCCATGAAGCGCCGAATTGCCATGCGATGTTGCCGCTCCAGTTGCTCCTTGCGGTGTGGCGCCAGCTGCACCAAGGGCAGTGCATAAGTTTGCGCTGTCGTTGCAGCCCCTTCGTAGAGTCTTAGAGCCAGCCGTGAGGTGCACCCTTGGCCCCTGCTGAGCAGTTTGCTTACGGCAGTCTCGACCCTGGTGGCCTTGAAGACGGCGAGCTTAACGGCTGGTATCCAGGTAAGGCGGTGGTCGATCCTTAGCCCCAGGTACGTCACTGCATCGCTCCACGGGATAGGTCGGTCACCTAGCACAAGCCTTCGGACGGCCCTCCGCGCAGTGGCTCTGGGGTGAACCAGCAGTGCCTCCGTCTTCGTGGGCGACACGTTCAGTCCGATTGCCTTGAAGAAAGAGGCGACGGCATCCAAGGAGCGCTGCAGGGAACGCCTTATGGCCGTGAAGTTTTGCCTAGGCCCCTTAACCCACAGTGCCACATCGTCTGCGTACAAGGAGCACTGCGTGGGGTAACGCTTGTCTGCGGGCATCGCGGTCGGCAGCCCCGCTAGCACCAGGTTGAACAAAAAGGGGCTCAGGACGGAACCTTGTGGAACGCCTGCTGTCACTGGCCGTGGATCGCTGAGCGCGCGTCGTACTCTAACCCGGAGGGTGCGTTTTGCCAGAAAGGCACTGATAAAGGTACGTAGGCAGCTCACGATGCCGAGTGTGTCCAAAGCACTCTCTATCGCTATGTGAGGCAAGCTGTCAAAAGCGCTCTGTACATCCAGCAGGACGAGGAGGGCCACTTCGCCGTTGCTCTTGGCCTCCTCCAAGGTAGAGACGACGTCCGCGATCGAGTCTGCTGTGCATCGGTGGCGTCGGAAGCCCGTCTGCTGTTCTGGTAGGAAATCCTTTGCCCCCGCAATCCAATTTAGGCGTGCCAGTGCTATGGCTTCCATGAGCTTGCAGGCAGCAGAGGTGAGAGAAACGGGTCTGTAGGACGTAATGGCGGCACAAGGGCGGCGAGGTTTCCGGATCGGCACCACAACAGCGGTCAGCCAGGCTTCAGGTAGGTTGCCGCTCTGCCATATTTCATTAAAAGTCCTCAACAGGTGTCGTCGTGAGGCCATATCCAGGTTGCGCAGCATCTGGTATGTGATGCCGTCGGCACCAGGGGAGCTGCGGCGCTTGGTTCTGGCTAGAGCAACGTTCAGTTCGTGTTCGAAAATAGGATCCTGACACAGAGATGCGATCTGGCTGGCCGTCCAGGCAGGGTGATGACCTTGCGGTGGCTTGGGAGCAGGCGTGGCGATGAGGGCTGAAGGATTGGCTGGTGGGAGTTCTGTGAAGCGATCGGCCAGTCGCTCTGCCAGTTCTTTTTCACTAATGCCCAAGTAGATGGCCACCGCAATGACGGGTTGCCGCACCATTGGTCCAGTGACGAGGGATCGTAGAAGTCGCCATGCTTTTGCGCCACCTCTTGCCTGACTCAGGGAGAGGCAGATGCCTTGCCAGCTTTGCCGCCTGCGACGGTTGGCATGTCGCCGACATACCGCATCCACACGATTGAAGAGTGTACGTTGAGCTGGGTCATGGGATTTTAGGTACCTTCTCTCAGCCCTGCGCCTCGCAGCCCGTAAGTTCAAGTGATGGAGGTCTGGCACAGGATGGTGCTCTGGCACCCTGGTCTGGATAGTTGCCGCCTGCGCTGCCACTGCTACCAGATTCAGGAAATCCTGATCCTCTGGGACGTCTCGAAGCTGCCTTCGAAAAGCCCGCCAATCGATCGTACTACACAACCTCCTCCTTGGGATCTTTCCGCCCACAGGTGAGATGACGATCGGCAGGTGGTCTGAACCCCAGGAGTCAGGCTCCACTGCCCAATCGTACCGGTCCCCTTCACTGGCCAAGGTGACGTCAATGGCGGAGCATGACGGTCGTGCTGTTCTGCGGACGAAAGTGAAGGATCCGGTGTTCAAAACTTGTAGGCCCAGTTGATGGATAACGTCCACCAGATCCCTTCCTCGAGAGGAGCAGGTGCTACTCCCCCACATGGTGTGATGAGCATTCATGTCCCCACATATGAGGTAGTCTCTTCCGAATTTAGCCGTGAGCTGTAACAGCATGGAGGCGTCCCACCGCTGTCCAGGTCGCACATACACAGAGGCCACTGTCGTGTCCACACCGCGAAGCCGCACCGTCACAGCACAACACTCAAGAGCCCCTCCAGTGACATCATCCACGTTTATGTGCACATGTGGTAGTTCTCGTCGCACGTACACTGCACAACGTGGTCGTCCCTGGGGATGTGCACTCGCTATGCACGGCGCGTCCTGGCACGTGTCTAGAGTACACGACGTGATACTTTGGTAACCGATGTATCCGGGAAGTCGCAAGTCGGTCGCTGCTACGTACACTTCCTGCAAAGCAAGCACATCATACTCGCTCTGCAGGAGATGTGAGGAGAGGTCTGCATGCCGCCGCCGCAACGAGTGAGCGTTCCATTGAAGCACACACGGGCGGCGGCGGCGGTGGTTCTCTGCAGCATGCGGATGAGTGTCAGCCATGGTGGCTGCTATGAGGGTGCGCGCCACCTGCCTGAAGGCAGATGGAGCGCAGCTGGTTTTCAGGAGGCAGCAGGTCCGCAACTGCTCTTAACAGGAGCCTCAGGTTTGCATTTTCCTGGTCCACACGGGGCTGGGAAGGTACCTTCGCGGGTGGACGAGTTGTGGTAGAGTCTGGGTGCTTGAGACCAGCCGAAGGGCCCCGTTGTTGTACGCCTGTCTGGCCTGGATGGGTCGAGCTGACCGTCATCTTGGATGGTGATCCCACTGCGGCAGCATAGCTCTTGCCCATGGTCTGCTTCAGCTGAGGACTATCAGTTACACTAGGGCTTGCCCGCAAGACTGCTTGAGCCTCGCGGTGAGGCAGGTAGGTGGGAGCTGACGCCTTGATGGTGGCCAGGCGCCGCTCTCTTTGCCAGAGCTGACAGTCTGCGGAATCAGCTGAATGTGGCCTGCCGCAGTGCAGGCATCTTAATTTGTTGGTGCAGTTGGCGTCTTTCCCATGGTGGCCACCACATCGCAGGCACCGCTCTGGTCCTCGGCAAGTGACGGCGATATGCCCATAGCGTCCGCACCGCCGGCACTGAAGCGGGCGAGGTCGGGATGGCCTCACTTCGAACACCATGCGAAAAAGGCGGACCCGGGTGGGAGGCACGGGAGAGGCGAACCGCAAGACTAGTGATGTCCCTTGTCGCCTGGCTGCAATCACCGGCACATCGGACGTCACGGCGGCCAGGAGG
Source organism: Rhipicephalus annulatus (assembly GCA_013436015.1). NCBI lineage: Eukaryota > Metazoa > Arthropoda > Arachnida > Ixodida > Ixodidae > Rhipicephalus > Rhipicephalus annulatus. The sequence continues at coordinate 17,329 of WOVY01013966.1, forward strand.
GCTTCGTCGGTATAGTCGCCATCGACGCCTTGCACCACGCCACTGCTTTGTGAACGGTCAGCAGGGAGGCGGGCAGTCACGGGTATTCCTGCGAGCTCCGATGTTGCTAGTAGGCGATTCATCCATTCTGGTGTAGATGCGTCTGCTGCCACGATGTTCTTTTTCGTGTTTACTCGCACCTCCTTGACTCCGGGCAGCGCAGAGAGAGCTTGCGCAATGGCAAGACGAGAGGTGCGGTGAAAGGAAGTGCTGGCGTTTGCTGGTCGAAAAAGAATAGTGCCCGAGTCTAGCGACGATGAAGCAGAAGCCGGCATGGTGTGTTCAGTGGCGCGTACCCCTGCAGGAGCGGTCTGAGTCGCAGTGGGCGCATTAGAAGTCCCTGGAGCAGCGTGGGCAAGCATAGCCGTCGATTCAGTGGCGGGACGAGGACCAGTGTGGGCAGCGGGTCCTTGAGATGTCGAGGCTCGCTGTCGGCGCTTCTTAGACTTGGAGAGGACGGTCTGAAACTCAGACTGGCTGGTTTCGTCAGTTGCGTGAGTGACGGCGTCTTCGTGGGCAACCGCATCATTTGACGTTGGGGTAAGACACGCAACTGTGGCACGTTCAGGCGCTACTGCGTGCATCTTCCGCGAGCCACCCTCATCGTCGCTGCCCGACTCGCTAGGACGCGAGCGCTTTCGCGTTGACGTAGTGTCCATGTCTGCAATATCAGGTTCCTCGTCTAACGGCAGTGGTACGTTCTGCGGATCGGTGACGTTCACGCACAGAATTGACCCGGCATCTTCGAGTTGGGCTGTATGATGCGCCGCTACAGTGGTCGAAGATGCTGTGATGCTAGTGGTAGGGCTGGAGGCCGCCGAGGACGTCAGGCCCCTTGCAGTTGTCTCGACGTCGGCAGCAAGCACCGGTAGGCGAAGTGATGTCGGTTTCTCGCTGACGACTCTGCACAGTTTCTGTGCCTGTTCATGATGCAACCGCACCGCTTTGGCACTGGAGATGAGGTTCCACAGCACGCGGGTGCACGCGACGCTCGCTGAGCGTCTGTGTGACGATGTGGGAACCAGGGAACGCGACGGGCGTTCCAATGGCGTAGCCGAGAATGGAGGAGACTGCTCTGCCATGGTAGTCGGGATGACAGCTGCCCCAGCGACGCGCAGGAGCAGAGGACGCTGTCACAGGGCTCAGGTCACCGAAAGCGGTGGCAGGGATCCAAGGGCATAATCTGTAAAGATTACTCTCCTTGACAAGACTCGAACGGGTATGAGAGTCCAGGAACGCGAGGAGCACTGCGCGGAACGCGGTCGCGTCTCTCGCGGGCTGACGCGGTAGCGTCTCTCGCAGAATCGGGAGCACCGGGCAACACGTCTGCTCTCTGTGAACGCTCGAGAGCTGTCCTTAAAGTGAGCTCACTTTAACTGCGTCTCCCTCTTTTCGTGACGGAAGGACGCCGGACGCGCTGAAACGCGCATGCGTCATACATAGCCTCCTATATTTTTTTGTGCCCGCGCATTAGCGCTAAATACATACGCGCCATCCGTCCCTTATAGTTTTGGCGCTCGCCGCCAGATGCCGCACCGATCCCATAATAACAGCAGACGACGCGGCCTATGCACGCTTGCGTTTATGCGAAGTTCAGAAAAAGTGGGCGGAGAAACTTCACGAGCACAACCTCCAAAAGTTTTTTATGATGTCCCGGGGTCGAGCACTTGAGTTTGTCACGTTTCTGTAGTATTTGCGCGGCGTTGTCAACGGCAGCCTTCAGTGGCTGATTCATCTTTCTCGCTCTTGCGAGGAAAACTTCCGCGTAATTCTTTAGAGAATTTAGAACCATTACGAGCTCAGTTGACGGATACAGGAGTACACCTGGGTGGATATCTCCACATTCAATCAGAACATGCTCCGCCGTTTCCTTATCTTTCCCGCAGCATGTGCATTGTTCTTCTTCTTTACTGAATCTTGCTTTATAACTACGCGTTCTAAGGCAACCCGATCTCGCTTCAAACAGTAAAGCGCTTCCCCTTGAATTATCGTAAAATGCCTCCCTCCTTATTTCATTTTTGCCCTTTCGGTAGTTACTCAAAGCCGGTTTTTTCTCCATAGCTGCCATCCATTCTCTCGTTTTGCGCCTCGGCGCTCCGCCAGGAGCGCTCGCATCCCATAATAGCTCGGGGGACGGCGCTGAGGGACCGACCGCTCGGGCACAAAGTTATAGAGGAGGCTATGCGTCATAGCAACCATAGAGTTTCCCACAATACTTACTAGACGGAACTCTGGCGCTAGTGTCTATGTGAGTTGCAACACACGGCGTTTCAGCGAGCATGGGAATGATGGGTAGTACACACATTTGTCTAATTTTCGTACTTCTGGCCTGCTTCTGGCTCCGTGAGTGTTCGTGTTGCTTGGAGCTGTTTTTCACGAAAACATAAATTAGCAAATAATCACCGTTTGCGATTCACAACCTTATTCTTTTAGGTTTACTATTTCGAATCAAGTCTCTAAGTTCAAAAGGGTTCGTTCTTTCTTTCAAAAAAAAAAAAACCGTAACCAGTAATAAACAAAGCCGCAAGTACGATTCACCACCCGCAGTACGAAGACTAGGCAAATGTGTGTACTACCCATCATTCCCATTATAGTGAACTAGAAGTACTCTAGTGACACGACCGCCAGGCCACGCCGCCTCTCTTGGCGGTCGGAAATACCACGGACCGCCGCTAGGGTTTCTCGTGGCGCTACTGCGCCTTTTCCTAGGCGAGGCGCGGTCACTTGGTGATTCAGCGCGTTAGTTCAGCACGTCTGCCGGTATCCTGCGCATCGCTTTGTCTGCAGCTACTGTACTGCACGTGTACCGGTATACTCTGCTCTGCTTTTTCTCGCACGGACCGTTGTGGAGCAGCTGTCTTTACCTGTTCAGGTATTCCGTACCAACAAACATGTAGCTCGTGACATGTCGAAGCGGAGGACGGATTCACACTGCTTTGCTCCGGGTTGCCGAAGCGGCTACCCGGGCGCCCCGAAGGCATCGTTGTTTGCAGCTCCTAGAGAAGACGATCTCCGCAGAAAGTGGGAGCGTAACCTCCGGAGGGATGACAAGCCTCTGACCGAAACATCAGCGGTGTGCGAACATCACTTCGAGCCAAGATATATTCTGCGCGAATATGTGCACGCGATAAATGGCTGTGAAGTGCGCACTCCCCGAGGAAAACCGTCATTGGTGCCTGATGCCGTGCCAACGCTTTTGCCAGGTTGTCCAGCGTACCTTTCCGTCGCTGCGCCCAAGCAAAGACCCGAGAGAAGGAAAGCAGCCAAACCTCCTGAAGGCGCAAGCAGAAAACGGCGCAGGCCTGATGCACCTGACGAAGTGTGCGACGGCGGTGAAATGGAAGGCATGGACTTTAATGCTGCCACTAGTGCGCGACTTTCAATTGAAGCTATTCGCACACTTGAAGTTCCTGCAAACTACTGGTGTCGTATAGAAGCAGTTGGCCACTGCGATCTAATATTTGTGACGACAGTGATAAGCAAGCGTACAAAACTGGATATTTTTCATGAAAAAGCTGTGTGCTTTATGTCCACAGAAGGAAAAATTGTAGCCCAAGTCTTCTATCAAGGTGTTTTGTGTCAAGAGAAACCCGTGCAATCCCTTGCTGAGGCCACATCCGTATTGGAAGAAGCTCGAGAAAGCCTTGTCTGCAAGGGAGCAATGTGTAAACAAGAATTCAAGCCGCTTTCCTCTCGGCTGACCGCACATCATCGAGCTGAAGCAAACACTGCTGGACGATCCGTGATCAGCGTACGCTGCTTCGGAAAAGTTTCTTCTGAAGGTAAGTAGACGTAAAGTGCATTAGGATGCCCATAACATTACCACATTGCCTCAGGTATTGAGGGGTGCGATTTTAACGTATGCATTGTTTGTTCATTTGCAGGCTCAAGTTGTGCAGAATGCAAGTCCCTTAGGAAAGCGTTACTGACAAGAAAGTCGTACATTAACTGTCGTGTACACCTGCCTGTAAAGAAAACCCTTTCTTCACGACTGAGAGTATCTTTAGCTCTTCAGCTTCTCGGAGAAAAAGTGATTCATGGTCTGCAGCTGTACAAGTCAGGAATTGAAGATACCTGTGGTGACATCACAGCTACACTAAAGTTTTTCAAGTAAGTGTCATCACATTGTGGTTTTATTGCGATTGCACCTTTCACCTTGCATATGACAGTCTGACTCTTGCTCACAAACACAGATTCATCCTGCTTTTGTTCATTTCACAGGATCATCCATGACCTTGTGCAAATGATGACTTCACGATTTCCAGCTGAAGCGCTGCGCCCAAGTTCAGCAAGTGTTGAGAAGCTGCGATCGTTTCAGGAGTATCTTTCATCATGGGAAGACCACACGAAGGGGCAGAAAGGATTCCTGAGCCAGTCAACAGCAGCTGGGCTGCGAGTGACAGTGCCAAGTGTGCTTTCTTTGCTTCAGTATCTCACTGAGAAACTAGGCTACAGGTACCTAATGACATCTAGAGTAAGCCAAGATCCTGTTGAGCATGTTTTTGGCATTGTCAGGCAGTCGTCTGGATGTAACACGCACCCAACACCACAGCAGTTTATTAGCACTATCAACTGTTTGAGCTTCAACAATCTTGCTCACTCAGCTTCAAAGGGAAACTGTGAGCCTGCAGTGCTCCATGCCCTTCTACCCGCAAATTCAGGTGCTGAAAATGTTCCATCTGGTAAACAGCGCTTAATGGACAAGTTTATAAACAGTGACAATGTAGCTGCCGTGCAGAGCTCGCTCCCACAGAGTGCGCCAGACCATGCGTCATGCATTATATCTGCCAGCGACAACCGGCTAACATTTTATATAGCAGGATATGTAGCTAGAAAATGCCTACTGAAGTCTGGCTGCGAAGAGTGCCGTAAACTTCTTCTAATGCAAAAGAAGTCTGCTGAAAGTCTCAAACACCTTGCGCAATTGACACACATGAAAGACAGAGGTGGCCTGCTTTATCCGTCTAGCCTGTTGTTTAAGTTTGTTCATGATTTAGAAAAAGCCTTCACAACGTGTTTCAGTTTGCTGGAGCTGCACGCTGATAGCATACTCGACATTTTAAGCGAAGTTAAGGCAAAGCAAAAAAATGGGCTTGGTTGTCGTGACCATTCTGAAGGCATTGCAGCTGAGGTCATCGTTTTTTACATCACTACTCGTCTGCATTTCCTAACTAAAAGCGTGAACCAGAATAGTGCTAAAAAACGAGAATCAGCCAAGCACCTAAAGCTCAGTAGATGTTAAGTTCTGCACATGTCCATCTCACGTGTCTTCTTTTTTGCGAATCCTCGTAATAGTTTTGAAAAGCTGTTAAACTAGTGAAATTTATTTTGTTATTTTGTATTTTTTTGTACTCTTCCAACCATCACAATAAATAAAAAGATGTTCCTGTTTTCATTTTCGATGCTGAGCACTGTGTCCTTACCATGACCTTCTATGTAATAAGCCAGCACCAAAACTATAGTGGAAGCGCGCCGTAAGCTTGTGATGGTGATGAGCAATCGCTTTGTAGCGAATGTTATTAGCGCGTGTGGTAAATATGAATATATATATATATTCTTGGCCAAACTATGTATATACAAACCGCTGAGCCACGCAATAACTAACCTAGCAATTTTACGTTTGCATGAGCCAGGAAGCAAACACGCGCGTTAGAATTGACCATAGCTGCAACTCAGAAGGAGCCAGCGACGGCCGGTCAACGCAGCCGAAGCTCCTAGGAAATGGAGCAGTGGCGCCACCTCACGCCATCCGTGTGAAAGGCTGGCGCCAGAGCCTGGCCGGTCGCACCACTAGAGTACTTCTATTTCACTATAATTACGGAGGAAGGAAAACCTTTTTCCTTCCTCCGTGACTATAATTCCCATGGTTGCTGTACGATCGCAGCGCCAGAGTGCCCTCTAGTTAATTTTGAGAAACTCTATGATAGCAACGCAACGTGGCGCGCGCCTGCGAGTATATGCAAAGACCGGCACCTGCCGCGGCAACGCCGCCGTGACGCGACGAAATGAACGCCGGCGAGCACGCGCACTGCGTCACGTCGAAATGTATTGGCGCCTTGACTGTGGCATGTAGTCATGTTCTCACATGACACGCATCTCATGATTATCATGTTTGCTCCAGTATCCTACCTTCGTCATCAAATTAACGTCCCGTAATATAAAATTTGGTATAAGTGAAGCTAGCGAAACGGCCGCCAGCGCATCATGAGCGTGGCATGTAGTCATGTTGTTACATGACACGCATCTCATAATTACCATGTTTGCACCAGTCACATACCTTCATCATCCATTCACGTACCGTAGTACCAAGTTTGGTATGTGTGACGCTAGCGAAACGGCCGCGAGCGCATCATGAGCGTGGCATGTAGTCATGTTACATGACACGCATGCCATGATTTTAATGTTAGGGTCGGTCGCTTGTGTTCGGCATGCAATCATGTCACATCATACCAGTTTTGCAAGACGCCATGTGAACGAAACCACCACAAGAGCTGCAGGACCATGAAATGTAAATCATGACATTCGTGAAATACATGTCATGACACATGAAATACATAAAACATGAAAATCATGACACAAATGTCATGATGTTCATGTTATGAGTAGTCAAATATGTTCTTCATACAATCATGTTATGCCATACCAAGTGTGGTATCGATACCATTATCGGAACGACCAGGAGAGCTAAAAGTCGTAGGCGGATAGATAGATAAATGATTAGATATATACGCTCAAAGTCGCCGAAGTTCGCTAAGAAACGCTTCGCAATTAATATAATTATCGTTATCAGAATATGAACTCCAGCACGGAGGAGGGAACCCCCGATTGGCGCCACAGACTCCAGTAACACGATTGCAAGCTTTATCATGCAGCATCGTCTAGATCCACTACTGCGACCGACATCATCTGGAGTAATAGCCGATGTAATCAAGAGAGTCAAATGCAACGCAGGAAGCGATGAAGGTACCCACTAACTGAAATGCACAATTATGGCCTCTGTGTTCACTCGGTACGAAATGTGCGCCACAAAAGCGTCGCGCTTGGCTTCAGCGGGCAGAGGCACCACGCTAGGCCTAAATGTCGACTGCTCGCATTTCGGACAACTTTTGAAAACGTACGCTCGAAGCCACAGAGTCTAGAAAACACTTCACGAAACTTTCAAACATGCAAAAAAAGGTCAGCATGTGGTGTCTACGTTGCAGCTCTTGAAACATGCGAGATTACTTGAACAGAAACTAACTTTTGTAAACGGTTTCGGTTTCGTGGTGATGAGTTTCACTGCACTTAAAAAGCCAGAACTGTTTTTACACTAGTGAGTTGATACAAACTTAAAGTCATGTTCATAGATATATACCGCTTCAGGCACCTGATAAGAGTTCAATCGGCACAGCTACAAACTTTCAGCACACAATCTTTGGTACAGACCAACTTTCGTAAATCTAAATGGTTTCGGTTTGCTGGGAGTGAGATTTGGTTTTGCTATGCACGTAGAATACACTAACTGCTCTTTGATAGCAGTAACGTTTCAAAGAGTAAACACGCATCCATTACTGCTCTAGGTCGACGTCGCGCTGCGAGGTTTGGACGTCAGTTTGGGACACAAAACGCCGAGCCGACAGTTTTCGCCCGACGAACGCGCATGGCACGCAACCTGTGGGAGAAACGTTGCCGTAAAGTAAAATAGAAAAACAGCACGCACGAACGGCGCCCGGGCAAGTTGTGCGCAGTTCCCTGAACTATGTCAACAGCCTTATTTTTCAACAGCGGCGAAAGTAGCCAACACGCTTATAGCGAAGAAAATCGCGAATTCAACACATACGTGCGAATAGCGACCGCTTCAGCTACCGCTTGGGGACAGAGGCCGGCTAGTTGCATGCCTAAACGAAAACTTTCGAACTGTGCTCGAAGAACAATTGCATGCAACGTTACACACTTGGGCTTCGCTCAGAAATCACAAACAGCAAGCTAATGGAGGAGAAGAGATCGCAATAACCTTGTTTACGCCCCACGAAAAAAAGGTGCTCACCATGTGACGCGGAACGCCGAGTAGAGGCTACGGAAAGCGCTGTATTTCTAGCAATAGGAAAGGTTATACATCTAAAGTGATTGCGTACTATGACCAAATAAGCATTAAATATTCGCACGCAGTACGAGCTGCAGAGTGACAAGCCGAAAATATTTGCACGTACCTCATCTAAATCACCGCAGTCCATGCTTCCCGATCCGAGCTACCGGCAACATGCCGAGAGTCCTCAGTGCCGGACGTACGTAGACCACCTGCCGAGCACAGCAAACAACATTGTGCCAAGTGCCTACTTGCAGCTTCACTAGGTGGCAGCAGCTTACGAACAATTTCAACAACCTTCAAGGTGTTTTCATTTTAAAAAACTTTACAATGCTTTGTTTCGCTTTACAGTAAAATATTTGCAGTAATTTAGCCAACAATTTTGGCTACAAACTCCGAAAACAACGTTTTACAACATCATGTTTTTGAAAGTTGCAAATCCTAGAGGTCACTGCTTCACTCGTCGAAATTAAGGACACGTCATAAACTTCTACCCTGAGCAAACTTTGTGTTTTGACTTGCATAAAATGAAACGTGCAAATTTCGCGGTGCACCTGTTTTATTTTGTTGTGATTTTTATTTGACAACGGCATTTCATGACGTCCTCGTGGTAGCAGCCAATCAGAGCCACTGATGTTCGCGCGAAACTGGTGGGACAACCGTTGCCGACTGTTCTGCGGCTGGTAGGTGTTCTGTGACAGTCCGTCCCTCGACTCTTGCCAACGTGATAACGGAGTTCGGCGACCGACTCGTGCCACGGCGGATGCCACCTTTCCTTCCTCCGTGGCGGACGCAGACAACGGTCATGAAGACGTGGTGAAACCAGTGCGACTCGTCAAACGAACAAGGCGAGTCGACGTCGGCGACTATAGGGCGCTGTTTTGCTTTTGCAAGCACGACGAAACGAGACGCGGTACGCGTCAGTAGCATAGTTTCGGAACCACGTTACTGCTTCGTGCGCCCTTATCGCGCCCGTAAAGGTCGCACTTTCTCGGGTCAGTCCCGTAGAAAATGTCGCAGCAGACTACTTACTACCGTTGTGCTTGCTTGCGCGCGCGTTTTAGCACGTGGGACGATCGACAAGTGCTTGACACAGGCTCCTGTGTTCTTAGGTTGCCTTCTCGGAGATGCAGTGCACGAAGCGAGGAACGGTAACACGCGTAAAAACGGCGTACTACACGCTTTCACTTGCACTCAAAGCTGTGCGTTGGCGGGAGATGTCACCCGATAGCGTGTGTCGCAGAAGGAGACGCGAAATGTTTTGAGATAACCGACAGGGGAGGAGAAGGTTATGTTACAGTACGGCGGATCCGGAGGGGTTGGTGGAACGGCGGTTGGTGGAACGGCGATCCGGAGGGGTTGGTGGAACCCCCCCCCCCCCCCCGTAACCCCCCCGCCTCCCCTTAAGCCTGTGTCGGCACCGTAGGTCTGCTAAAAAAGCGCAACTCAGACTCGCTCAAGAAATACATCTTGCGCTCTGTACTCGCTCGGACTCTCCCTCACCAAAATATTTCTGAACTGCACTCGGGAAGATCTCCAGCCGGATGCAAACTCCTCAAAACATCACTCACACATACTCACTCATATTCACGGCTTGATCTGAGCCTGAGTGTGCCCAAGTGAGTTCGTCGCCGTATGGTCAGTACCCTCTCCCCCCTCTCCAAATTTTTCTTTGCCATGGCGTAGAGCGCGCAAAATAGTAATGTGTCTGACCCCCCCCCTCCCCCCATTCATGTCAAGAAAGTGCTCCTGCCCTCTGACCTCTTATCACAAATAGGGACGAGTGGGGCAATTGTGAGCACTCATTAACAGTATTTGTGCTGTGACGAGGTTTTTTGTGCTGCTGAAAAAAAAAAGTTGAAGCCCCCTCTCCCTCCCTCTCCAGTGGTACTTCAAGTGACTGTTACCCCTAAAATGTTGTCCTCCCCTGGCCTTATCCACCCCTGGATAGCTAGCGAAAAAAAAAAAAAAGGTCTGATTTTGTAAGCACGTGTAAAAAGCTTACTTTCAGACATACTGCAGAGAGTTTTCATTTTGCCAAAGGGTTCAGGGCCTCGACCTGCTCATCCACACTCATAAATTAGCAAGAAAAAAAAAAAGGCTGAGTTTGCTCAGACTCTTTCCAGGAATACAGTTTGCGCTCAGTGCTCACTTGTAGCAGATGATCGGCAGAATTTTCTATAACTGGACTCTCGCACCCAACGGCTCATTTTTTTCTCAACCAGACTCTCTCAAACTCTTTCTGAAAAATGTTACTCACTCACGACTCTGACCGAGTCTACTCAATAGTTCGATACCATGATTGGCAATCAGCTTTGCCAATCATGGTATCGAATTTTCCTTAATGCAATACTTCTCATAATTGGAGCTTTATTACAATGCTTTTGGTCTCGTACTTTCATGTAAGAGTTGATCAGTGGTTGAAATCCAATAAGGATATCTTTAGTGAAAGATCCGAGTCGTGAGATATGTTTAAGAACGCCCCTGAAAGCGATTGAGGGAAAAAGTCAAAACACCCCACTCCCTTTCTCTTAGCTCGTGACACCGATCTACGAGTGCGCTTGCGTATGAATGCTAGTGTGTTAAAATGTGCGAGTAGACATGGGTGAAGATGTGAGCCTACATAAATCTTAGTAATTCTGAAGCATAGCTATGACTGTAGGTTAGCGAAAAGTAGCTCACCCAAGAAATGTAATTTTTGCATAGGGCTCACTCGCGCCCGGGCTCGCCAAAATTTCGCTCAAACCGTACTCGCTCACTCACTAAAACTGTACTCGCCCGTACACACAGTTTAAAATGTTTCTTGATCAAGCTTGCTTTGAACAATAAGATTGCTAGGTCCGATGTGACAATGGTTGAATAGAAAGGCGCACCTATGAAATGGGGTTTTATTAGGGCCAGCCAGTCTCTGTCGGAGAGGCGGCCCACCGGAAAGGCTCAGGACCACTTCCAAAAAACATGTTCCAACAATGCGTGGGATTTGCCCAAATTCTTTTTCATGCTATACTCGCTTTGTTAAGGGAAGCCGAGAGTTGGAAAACACGAGTGTTTTTCCAAAATACTTATTTTTTGGTTTTGTTCGCTTACAGACATTCAGTTTCTCTGCTTTAAGGACAAAAAAAGATTGAAGAGTGTAATTAAACTTATAGAAAGCAGGTTAGAATAGCTTTTAAAGAGCACAAGGTGGCATAAAAGCATAAACGAGCTTATTGTCTAAAGTCCTCTGGAAATCGTCACCAGGCTGCTTGCCATTGCATTTCACAAGAGCAGTTCACAAAAGCCACATGCTTGCAGTAACTGTGATCACCAAGCTCTCATGATGGAAGAAATAATGAAAAAAATTTTGCTTCATAGGTGAGCTGTCACTGTCACAGACCCCTAAATGCATTTTTCAGGAGATAAAATTTAGGCAATTCCTTCGGTGTTGGATCATGTTTTTGGTACTTCTGATAGCGAGATTGGGATGAAAGTCTGCTCGCATATTCTTTACCATGTGAAGAGTGCAAGTATCTCTTTTAAAAGCTTGCTGCTATATGATTATTACCAACCTAAAGTAAGCAATTAGTATGGTGTAGGCATTCTAAGACTTCTGAGATCACAATTTCTGTTGTCCATTAAAATGTCTTATATGCAGTTTCTTGATAGTTATTTGTGTTCTACAGTTAATGTGGACCAATCATCATCATCATCATCATCATCAGCCTGTCTACGTCCACTGCAGGACAAAGGCCTGTCCCATGTTCCGCCAGTTAACCCGGTCCTGTGCTTGCTGTTGCCAATTTATACCCGCAAACTTCTTAATCTCATCTGCCCACCTAACCTTCTGTCTCCCCCTACCACCCGCTTCCCTTCTCTGGGAATCCAGTTGGTGACCCTTAATGACCAGCGGTTATCCTGTCTACGTGCTACATGCCCGGCCCATGTCCATTTCCTCTTCTTTATTGCAGCTATGATATCCTTAACTCCCGTTTGTCCCTAATCCACTCTGCTCTCTTCTTGTCTCTTAAGGTTACACCTACCATTTTTCTTTCCATTGCTCGCTGCGTCGTCCTCAATTTAAGTTGAACCCTCTTTGTGAGTCTCCAGGTTTCTGCTCCGTAGCTAAGTACCGGCAAGATACAGCTGTTATATACCCTTCCTCTTGAGGGACAGTGGCAATCGACTTGTCATAATTTGAGAGTGCCTGCCGAATGTGCTCCACCCCATTCTTATTCTTCTGGTTACTTCAATCTCGTGGTTAGGCTCTGCGGTTATTACCTGCCCTAAGTAGACATACTCCTTCACAACTTCAAGTGCACTATTACCTATCGCAAAGCGCTGCTCCTTTCCGAGGTTGTTGTACATTACTTTCGTTTTCTGCAGATTAATTTAAGACCCACCTTTCTGCTTTCCTTGTCTAACTCCGTAATCATGAGTTGCAATTCGTCCCCTGAGTTACTCAGCAATGCAATGTCATTCGGCGAAGCGCAGGTTTACTGAGGTACTCTCCATTAACTCTTATCCCTAACTGTTCCCATTCTAGGCTTCTGAAAACGTCCTGTAAGCACGCAGTGAATAGCATTGGGGAGATTGTGTCCCCCTGCCTTACACCCTTCTTTATTGGTATTCTGTTGCTTTTTTTATGAAGCACTATGGTAGCAGTTGATCCCCTGTAGATTTCTTCAAGAATGTTTATATATATTTCATCTACGCCCTGATTCCGCAGTGTCTGCAGGACGGCTGATATTTCTACTGAATCAAACGCCTTCTCGTAATCTATGAAGGCTATGTATAGTGGTTGGTTATACTCTGAGAATTTCTCTATTACCTGATTGATAGTATGAATGTGGTCAATTGTTGAGTAGCCTGTTCTAAATCCTGCTTGTTCCTTTGGTTGATTGAATTCTAATGTTTTCTTTACTCTGCTAGCAATTACCTTTGTAAATAGCTTGTATACTACAGAGAGCAAGCTGATCGGCCTGTAATTCTTCAAGTCCTTGTCATCTCCTTTCTTATGTATTAAGATGATGTTAGCGTTCTTCCAAGACTCTGGTACTTTTCCCGTCAGGAGACACCTCGTAAATAGAGTGGCTAGTTTTTCTACACACAATCTGTCCTCCATCTTTCAGCAGATCTGATGTTACTCTTGATCCTCACCAGCAGCTTTGCCTCTGTGCATGCTCTCCAAAGCTTTTCTGACTTCTTCTATCATTACCGGTGGGGTGTCGTCTGGGTTACTGGCTAGTTCTTATAGTATCAAGGTCGTGGTTTGTCTCGTCTACTGTACAGATCTCTGTAAAACTCCTCCGCTATTTTAACTATCCTATCCATATTGGTAGTTAATTTGCCTTCTTTGTCCCTTAGTGGCATACATCCGCCTTTTGCCTATCCCAAGTTTCTCTTCACTGCTTTGACGCTTCCCTCCTCCGTTTTTCAGAGCGTGCTCATTCTCTCCATGTTAATACCTTCTTACATCGCATACTTTACGTCTATTAATCAGCTTCGAAAGCTCTGCCAGTTCTATTTTGTCTGTTGTACTTGACACTTTCATGATTTGACGCTTCTTAATTAGGTTCTTCGTTTCCTGGGAAAGCTTGCCGGTGTCCTGTCTAGCTACCCTGCCTCCAACTTCCACTGCACACTCCGTGATGATACTCGTCAGATTATCATTCATTGTATCTACGCTAAGGTTGGTTTCCTCGCTAAGAGCAGAGTACCTGTTCTGCAGTGACACTCTGAATTCCTGTACTTTCCCTCTCAGTGCTAGCTCATTGATTGGCTTCTTGCGTATCAGTTTCTGTCGTTCCTTCTTCAAGTCTAGGCGGATTCGAGCCCGTACCATTCTATGGTCACTGCATCTTACCTTGCCAACCACTTCCACATCCTGCACGACTCCTGGGTGTGCAGTCATTATAAAGTCTATTTCGTTCTTATTTACGCCATTAGGGCTCCTCCATGTCCACTTGCGGTTTTCTCGTTTTCGGTAGAAGGTATTCAAAATACGCAGATTATTGCGTTCTGCGAATTCTACTAGTAGCTCTCCTCTGGCGTTTCTAGTGCCGATGCCATAATCTCCTACTGCCTGGTCTCCAGCCTGCTTCTTCCCTACCTTTGCATTAAAGTCGCCCATTACTATAGTATACTGTGTTTTCACCTTACTCATTGCCGATTCCACGTCTTCATAGAAGCTTTCAACTGAAGCGTCATCATGGCTGGATGTAGGCGCGTAAGCCTGTACTACCTTCATTTTGTATCTTTTATTCAGTTTAATTACAATGCCTACCACCCTTTCATTAATGCTATAGTAATCCTCTATGTTGCCAGCTATGTTTCTGTGAATTAGGAACCCTACTCCCAGTTCTCTTCTGTCTGCCAAGCCCCGATAGCAAATGACGTGCCCATTCTGTAGCACAGTATAGGCCTCATCTGTCCTCCTAACCTCACTCAGCCCTATTATATCCCATTTAATGCCTTCTAGCTCCTCGAATAATACAGCTAGACTTCCCTCACTAGATAACGTTCTAACGTTAAACGTTGCTAAGTTCAAGTTCCAATGGTGGCCTGTCCGTATCCAGAGATTCCTAGCACCCTCTGCTGCTTTGCAGATCTGACCGCCGCCGTGGTCAGTTGCTCCGCAGCTGGTGGGGACTGAGGGCCGTGAGTTAATTGACGAATGCCTACGGGAGGGGGTGGCCAGATACTGCACCAGGGTGGCCAATCCTTCTCTGGTGAGATCATCGGTGCGTACCGGCTTTAAGCCGGTACGATCAGACAGTAGTGGGAATGCTCCATGCATGTCTTCCTTATTGTTGTTCAGCAGCGTTGGCGGCCACCCACCACGGAGCCCAACGAGGGGACGCTACAAGGTTACAAATGCTGAAACCTGCAGACGCCAGCCGTACAACGCCACTATAACCCAATGCGCCTAGACCAAGGTAGGCTATGTGAGCCATTAA
>WOVY01013967.1:0-57800 GCA_013436015.1 Rhipicephalus annulatus
TGACAAGAAAGTCGTACATTAACTGTCGTGTACACCTGCCTGTAAAGAAAACCTTTCTTCACGACTGAGAGTATCTTTAGCTCTTCAGCTTCTCGGAGAAAAAGTGATTCATGGTCTGCAGCTGTACAAGTCAGGAATTGAAGATACCTGTGGTGACATCACAGCTACACTAAAGTTTTTCAAGTAAGTGTCATCACATTGTGGTTTATTGCGATTGCACCTTTCACCTTGCATATGACAGTCTGACTCTTGCTCACAAACACAGATTCATCCTGCTTTTGTTCATTTCACAGGATCATCCATGACCTTGTGCAAATGATGACTTCACGATTTCCAGCTGAAGCGCTGCGCCCAAGTTCAGCAAGTGTTGAGAAGCTGCGATCGTTTCAGGAGTATCTTTCATCATGGGAAGACCACACGAAGGGGCAGAAAGGATTCCTGAGCCAGTCAACAGCAGCTGGGCTGCGAGTGACAGTGCCAAGTGTGCTTTCTTTGCTTCAGTATCTCACTGAGAAACTAGGCTACAGGTACCTAATGACATCTAGAGTAAGCCAAGATCCTGTTGAGCATGTTTTTGGCATTGTCAGGCAGTCGTCTGGATGTAACACGCACCCAACACCACAGCAGTTTATTAGCACTATCAACTGTTTGAGCTTCAACAATCTTGCTCACTCAGCTTCAAAGGGAAACTGTGAGCCTGCAGTGCTCCATGCCCTTCTACCCGCAAATTCAGGTGCTGAAAATGTTCCATCTGGTAAACAGCGCTTAATGGACAAGTTTATAAACAGTTGACAATGTATCTGCCGTGCAGAGCTCGCTCCCACAGAGTGCGCCAGACCATGCGTCATGGCATTATATCTGCAGCGACAACGGCTAAATTTTATATAGCAGGATATGTAGCTAGGAAAATGCCTACTGAAGTCTGGCTGCGAAGAGTGCCGTAAACTTCTTCTAATGCAAAAGAAAGTCTGCTGAAAGTCTCAAACACCTTGCGCAATTGACACACATGAAAGACAGAGGTGGCCTGCTTTATCCGTCTAGCCTGTTGTTTAAGTTTGTTCATGATTTAGAAAAAGCCTTCACAACGTGTTTCAGTTTGCTGGAGCTGCACGCTGATAGCATACTCGACATTTTAAGCGAAGTTAAGGCAAAGCAAAAAAATGGGCTTGGTTGTCGTGACCATTCTGAAGGCATTGCAGCTGAGGTCATCGTTTTTTACATCACTACTCGTCTGCATTTCCTAACTAAAAGCGTGAACCAGAATAGTGCTAAAAAACGAGAATCAGCCAAGCACCTAAAGCTCAGTAGATGTTAAGTTCTGCACATGTCCATCTCACGTGTCTTCTTTTTTGCGAATCCTCGTAATAGTTTTGAAAAGCTGTTAACTAGTGAAATTTATTTTGTTATTTTGTATTTTTTTGTACTCTTCCAAACCATCACAATAATAAAAGATGTTCCTGTTTTCATTTTCGATGCTGAGCACTGTGTCCTTACCATGACCCTTCTATGTAATAAGCCAGCACCAAAACTATTAGTGGAAGCGCGCCGTAAGCTTGTGATGGTGATGAGCAATCGCTTTGTAGCGAATGTTATTAGCGCGTGTGGTAAATATGAATATATATATATATTCTTGGCCAAACTATGTATATACAAACCGCTGAGCCACGCAATAACTAACCTAGCAATTTTTACGTTTGCATGAGCCAGGAAGCAAACACGCGCGTTAGAATTGACCATAGCTGCAACTCAGAGGAGCCAGCGACGGCCGGTCAACGCAGCCGAAGCTCCTAGGAAATGGAGCAGTGGCGCCACCTCACGCCATCCGTGTGAAAGGCTGGCGCCAGAGCCTGGCCGGTCCGCACCACTAGAGTACTTCTATTTCACTATAATTACGGAGGAAGGAAAACCTTTTTCCTTCCTCCGTGACTATAATTCCCATGGTTGCTGTACGATCGCAGCGCCAGAGTGCCCTCTAGTTAATTTTGAGAAACTCTATGATAGCAACGCAACGTGGCGCGCGCCTGCGAGGATATGCAAAGACCGGCCACCTGCCGCGGCAACGCCGCCGTGACGCGACGAAATGAAACGCCGGCGAGCACGCGCACTGCGTCACGTCGAAATGTATTGGCGCCTTGACTGTGGCATGTAGTCATGTTCTCACATGACACGCATCTCATGATTATCATGTTTGCTCCAGTATCCTACCTTCGTCATCAATTAACGTCCCGTAATATAAAATTTGGTATAAGTGAAGCTAGCGAAACGGCCGCCAGGGCATCATGAGCGTGGCATGTAGTCATGTTGTTACATGACACGCATCTCATAATTACCATGTTTGCACCAGTCACATACCTTCATCATCATTCACGTACCAGTAGTACCAAGTTGGTATGTGTGACGCTAGCGAAACGGCCGCGAGCGCATCATGAGCGTGGCATGTAGTCATGTTACATGACACGCATGCCATGATTTTAATGTTAGGGTCGGTCGCTTGTGTTCGGCATGCAATATGTCACATCATACCAGTTTTGCAAGACGCCATGTGAACGAAACCACCACAAGAGGCTGCAGGACCATGAAATGTAAATCATGACATTCGTGAAATACATGTCATGACACATGAAATACATAAAACATGAAAATCATGACCACAAATGTCATGATGTTCATGTTATGAGTAGTCAAATATGTTCTTCATACAATTCATGTTATGCCATACCAAGTGTGGTATCGATACCATTATCGGAACGACCAGGAGAGCTAAAAAGTCGTAGGCGGATAGATAGTTAAATGATTAGATATATACGCTCAAAGTCGCCCGAAGTTCGCTAAGAAACGCTTCGCAATTAATATAATTATCGTTATCAGAAATATGAACTCCAGCACGGAGGAGGGAACCCCCGATTGGCGCCACAGACTCCAGTAACACGATTGCAAGCTTTATCATGCAGCATCGTCTAGATCTACTGCGACCGACATCATCTGGAGTAATAGCCGATGTAATCAAGAGAGTCAAATGCAACGCAGGAAGCGATGAAGGTACCCCACTAACTGAAATGCACAATATGGCCTCTGTGTTCACTCGGTACGAAATGTGCGCCACAAAAGCGTCGCGCTTGGCTTCAGCGGGCAGAGGCACCCACGCTAGGCCTAAATGTCGACTGCTCGCATTTCGGACAACTTTTGAAAACGTACGCTCGAAGCCACAGAGTCTAGAAAACACTTCACGAAACTTTCAAACATGCAAAAAAAGGTCAGCATGTGGTGTCTACGTTGCAGCTCTTGAAACATGCGAGATTACTTGAACAGAAACTAACTTTTGTAAACGGTTTCGGTTTCGTGGTGATGAGTTTCACTGCACTTAAAAAGCCAGAACTGTTTTTTACACTAGTGAGTTGATACAACTTAAAGTCATGTTCATAGATATATACCGCTTCAGGCACCTGATAAGAGTTCAATCGGCACAGCTACAAACTTTCAGCACACAATCTTTGGTACAGACCAACTTTCGTAAATCTAAATGGTTTCGGTTTGCTGGGAGTGAGATTTGGTTTTGCTATGCACGTAGAATACACTAACTGCTCTTTGATAGCAAGTAACGTTTCAAAGAGTAAACACGCATCCATTACTGCTCTAGGTCGACGTCGCGCTGCGAGGTTTGGACGTCAGTTTGGGACACAAAACGCCCGAGCCGACAGTTTTCGCCCGACGAACGCGCATGGCACGCAACCTGTGGGAGAAAACGTTTGCCGTAAAGTAAAATAGAAAAAACAGCACGCACGAACGGCGCCCGGGCAAGTTGTGCGCAGTTCCCTGAACTATGTCAACAGCCTTATTTTTCAACAGCGGCGAAAGTAGCCAACACGCTTATAGCGAAGAAAATCGCGAATTCAACACATACGTGCGAATAGCGACCGCTTCAGCTACCGCTTGGGGACAGAGGCCGGCTAGTTGCATGCCTAAACGAAAACTTTCGAACTGTGCTCGAAGAACAATTGCATGCAACGTTACACACTTGGGCTTCGCTCAGAAATCACAAACAGCAAGCTAATGGAGGAGAAGAGATCGCAATAACCTTGTTTACGCCCCACGAAAAAAAGGTGCTCACCATGTGACGCGGAACGCCGAGTAGAGGCTACGGAAAGCGCTGTATTTCTAGCAATAGGAAAGGTTATACATCTAAAGTGATTGCGTAACTATGACCAAATAAGCATTAAATATTCGCACGCAGTACGAGCTGCAGAGTGACAAGCCGAAAATATTTGCACGTACCTCATCTAAATCACCGCAGTCCATGCTTCCCGATCCGAGCTACCGGCAACATGCCGAGAGTCCTCAGTGCCGGACGTACGTAGAACACACTGCCGAGCACAGCAAAACAACATTGTGCCAAGTGCCTACTTGCAGCTTCACTAGGTGGCAGCAGCTTACGAACAATTTCAACAACCTTCAAGGTGTTTTCATTTTAAAAAACTTTACAATGCTTTGTTTCGCTTTACAGTAAAATATTTGCAGTAATTTAGCCAACAATTTTGGCTACAAACTCCGAAAACAACGTTTACAACATCATGTTTTTGAAAGTTGCAAATCCTAGAGGTCACTGCTTCACTCGTCGAAATTAAGGACACGTCATAAACTTCTACCCTGAGCAAACTTTGTGTTTTGACTTGCATTAAAATGAAACGTGCAAATTTCGCGGTGCACCTGTTTTATTTTGTTGTGATTTTTATTTGACAACGGCATTTCATGACGTCCTCGTGGTAGCAGCCAATCAGAGCCACTGATGTTCGCGCGAAACTGGTGGGACAACCGTTGCCGACTGTTTCTGCGGCTGGTAGGTGTTCTGTGACAGTCCGTCCTCGACTCTTGCCAACGTGATAACGGAGTTCGGCGACCGACTCGTGCCACGGCGGATGCCACCTTTCCTTCCTCCGTGGCGGACGCAGACAACGGTCATGAAGACGTGGTGAAACCAGTGCGACTCGTCAAACGAACAAGGCGAGTCGACGTCGGCGACTATAGGGCGCTGTTTTGCTTTTGCAAGCACGACGAAACGAGGACGCGGTACGCGTCTAGTAGCATAGTTTCGGAACCACGTTACTGCTTCGTGCGCCCTTATCGCACCCGTAAAGGTCGCCACTTTTTCGGGTCCGTCCCGTAGAAAATGACCGCAGCAGACTACTTACTACCGTTGTGCTTGCTTGCGCGTGCGTTTTAGCACGTGGGACGATCGACAAGTGCTTGACACCGGCTCCTGTGTTCTTAGGTTGCCTTCTCGGAGATGCAGTGCACGAAGCGAGGAACGGTAACACGCGTAAAACGGCGTACTACACGCTTTCACTTGCACTCAAAGCTGTGCGTTGGCGGAGATGTCACCCGATAGCGTGTGTCGCAGAAGGAGACGCGAAATGTTTTGAGATAACCGACAGGGGAGGAGAAGGTTATGTTACAGTACGGCGGATCCGGAGGGGTTGGTGGAACGGCGGTTGGTGGAACGGCGATCCGGAGGGGTTGGTGGAACCCCCCCCCCCCCCCCCGTAACCCCCCCGCCTCCCCTTAAGCCTGTGTCGGCACCGTAGGTCTGCTAAAAAAGCGCAACTCAGACTCGCTCAAGAAATACATCTTGCGCTCTGTACTCGCTCGGACTCTCCCTCACCAAAATATTTCTGAACTGCACTCGGGAAGATCTCCAGCCGGATGCAAACTCCTCAAAACATCACTCACACATACTCACTCATATTCACGGCTTGATCTGAGCCTGAGTGTGCCCAAGTGAGTTCGTCGCCGTATGGTCAGTACCCTCTCCCCCCTCTCCAAATTTTTCTTTGCCATGGCGTAGAGCGCGCAAAATAGTAATGTGTCTGACCCCCCCCCCCCTCCCCCCATTCATATCAAGAAAGTGCTCCTGCCCTCTGACCTCTTATCACAAATAGGGACGAGTGGGGCAATTGTGAGCACTCATTAACAGTATTTGTGCTGTGACGAGGTTTTTTGTGCTGCTGAAAAAAAAAAAGTTGAAGCCCCCTCTCCCTCCCTCTCCAGTGGTACTTCAAGTGACTGTTACCCCTAAAATGTTGTCCTCCCCTGGCCTTATCCACCCCTGGATAGCTAGCGAAAAAAAAAAAAAAAGGTCTGATTTTGTAAGCACGTGTAAAAAGCTTACTTTCAGACATACTGCAGAGAGTTTTCATTTTGCCAAAGGGTTCAGGGCCTCGACCTGCTCATCCACACTCATAAATTAGCAAGAAAAAAAAAAAGGCTGAGTTTGCTCAGACTCTTTCCAGGAATACAGTTTGCGCTCAGTGCTCACTTGTAGCAGATGATCGGCAGAATTTTCTATAACTGGACTCTCGCACCCAACGGCTCATTTTTTTTCTCAACCAGACTCTCTCAAACTCTTTCTGAAAAATGTTACTCACTCACGACTCTGACCGAGTCTACTCAATAGTTCGATACCATGATTGGCAATTAGCTTTGCCAATCATGGTATCGAATTTTCCTTAATGCAATACTTCTCATAATTGGAGCTTTATTACAATGCTTTTGGTCTCGTACTTTCATGTAAGAGTTGATCAGTGGTTGAAATCCAATAAGGATATCTTTAGTGAAAGATCCGAGTCGTGAGATATGTTTAAGAACGCCCCTGAAAGCGATTGAGGGAAAAAGTCAAAACACCCCACTCCCTTTCTCTTAGCTCGTGACACCGATCTACGAGTGCGCTTGCGTATGAATGCTAGTGTGTTAAAATGTGCGAGTAGACATGGGTGAAGATGTGAGCCTACATAAATCTTAGTAATTCTGAAGCATAGCTATGACTGTAGGTTAGCGAAAAGTAGCTCACCCAAGAAATGTAATTTTTGCATAGGGCTCACTCGAGCCCGGGCTCGCCAAAATTTCGCTCAACCGTACTCGCTCACTCACTAAAACTGTACTCGCCCGTACACACAGTTTAAAATGTTTCTTGATCAAGCTTGCTTTGAACAATAAGATTGCTAGGTCCGATGTGACAATGGTTGAATAGAAAGGCGCACCTATGAAATGGGGTTTTATTAGGGCCAGCCAGTCTCTGTCGGAGAGGCGGCCCACCGGAAAGGCTCAGGACCACTTCCAAAAAACATGTTCCAACAATGCGTGGGATTTGCCCAAATTCTTTTTCATGCTATACTCGCTTTGTTAAGGGAAGCCGAGAGTTGGAAAACACGAGTGTTTTTCCAAAATACTTATTTTTTGGTTTTGTTCGCTTACAGACATTCAGTTTCTCTGCTTTAAGGACAAAAAAAGATTGAAGAGTGTAATTAAACTTATAGAAAGCAGGTTAGAATAGCTTTTAAAGAGCACAAGGTGGCATAAAAGCATAAACGAGCTTATTGTCTAAAGTCCTCTGGAAATCGTCACCAGGCTGCTTGCCATTGCATTTCACAAGAGCAGTTCACAAAAGCCACATGCTTGCAGTAACTGTGATCACCAAGCTCTCATGATGGAAGAAATAATGAAAAAAATTTTGCTTCATAGGTGAGCTGTCACTGTCACAGACCCCTAAATGCATTTTTCAGGAGATAAAATTTAGGGCAATTCCTTCGGTGTTGGATCATGTTTTTGGTACTTCTGATAGCGAGATTGGGATGAAAGTCTGCTCGCATATTCTTTACCATGTGAAGAGTGCAAGTATCTCTTTTAAAGCTTGCTGCTATATGATTATTACCAACCTAAAGTAAGCAATTAGTATGGTGTAGGCATTCTAAGACTTCTGAGATCACAATTTCTGTTGTCCATTAAAATGTCTTATATGCAGTTTCTTGATAGTTATTTGTGTTCTACAGTTAATGTGGACCAATCATCATCATCATCAGCCTGTCTACGTCCACTGCAGGACAAAGGCCTGTCCCATGTTCCGCCAGTTAACCCGGTCCTGTGCTTGCTGTTGCCAATTTATACCCGCAAACTTCTTAATCTCATCTGCCCACCTAACCTTCTGTCTCCCCCTACCCCGCTTCCCTTCTCTGGGAATCCAGTTGGTGACCCTTAATGACCAGCGGTTATCCTGTCTACGTGCTACATGCCCGGCCCATGTCCATTTCCTCTTCTTTATTGCAGCTATGATATCCTTAACTCCCGTTTGTCCCCTAATCCACTCTGCTCTCTTCTTGTCTCTTAAGGTTACACCTACCATTTTTCTTTCCAATGCTCGCTGCGTCGTCCTCAATTTAAGTTGAACCCTCTTTGTGAGTCTCCAGGTTTCTGCTCCGTAGCTAAGTACCGGCAAGATACAGCTGTTATATACCTTCCTCTTGAGGGACAGTGGCAATCTACTTGTCATAATTTGAGAGTGCCTGCCGAATGTGCTCCACCCCATTCTTATTCTTCTGGTTACTTCAATCTCGTGGTTAGGTCTCGTGATTATTACCTGCCCTAAGTAGACATACTCCTTCACAACTTCAAGTGCACTATTACCTATCGCAAAGCGCTGCTCCTTTCCGAGGTTGTTGTACATTACTTTCGTTTTCTGCAGATTAATTTTAAGACCCACCTTTCTGCTTTCCTTGTCTAACTCCGTAATCATGAGTTGCAATTCGTCCCCTGAGTTACTCAGCAATGCAATGTCATCGGCGAAGCGCAGGTTACTGAGGTACTCTCCATTAACTCTTATCCCTAACTGTTCCCATTCTAGGCTTCTGAAAACGTCCTGTAAGCACGCAGTGAATAGCATTGGGGAGATTGTGTCCCCCTGCCTTACACCCTTCTTTATTGGTATTCTGTTGCTTTTTTTATGAAGCACTATGGTAGCAGTTGATCCCCTGTAGATTTCTTCAAGAATGTTTATATATATTTCATCTACGCCCTGATTCCGCAGTGTCTGCATGACGGCTGATATTTCTACTCAATCAAACGCCTTCTCGTAATCTATGAAGGCTATGTATAGTGGTTGGTTATACTCTGAGCATTTCTCTATTACCTGATTGATAGTATGAATGTGGTCAATTGTTGAGTAGCCTGTTCTAAATCCTGCTTGTTCCTTTGGTTGATTGAATTCTAATGTTTTCTTTACTCTGCTAGCAATTACCTTTGTAAATAGCTTGTATACTACAGAGAGCAAGCTGATCGGCCTGTAATTCTTCAAGTCCTTGTCATCTCCTTTCTTATGTATTAAGATGATGTTAGCGTTCTTCCAAGACTCTGGTACTTTTCCCGTCAGGAGACACCTCGTAAATAGAGTGGCTAGTTTTTCTAACACAATCTGTCCTCCATCTTTCAGCAGATCTGATGTTACTTGATCCTCACCAGCAGCTTTGCCTCTGTGCATGCTCTCCAAAGCTTTTCTGACTTCTTCTATCATTACCGGTGGGGTGTCGTCTGGGTTACTGCTAGTTCTTATAGTATCAAGGTCGTGGTTGTCTCGTCTACTGTACAGATCTCTGTAAAACTCCTCCGCTATTTTAACTATCCTATCCATATTGGTAGTTAATTTGCCTTCTTTGTCCCTTAGTGCATACATCCGCCTTTTGCCTATCCCAAGTTTCCTCTTCACTGCTTTGACGCTTCCTCCGTTTTTCAGAGCGTGCTCAATTCTCTCCATGTTATACCTTCTTACATCGCATACTTTACGTCTATTAATCAGCTTCGAAAGCTCTGCCAGTTCTATTTTGTCTGTTGTACTTGACACTTTTATGATTTGACGCTTCTTAATTAGGTTCTTCGTTTCCTGGGAAAGCTTGCCGGTGTCCTGTCTAGCTACCCTGCCTCCAACTTCCACTGCACACTCCGTGATGATACTCGTCAGATTATCATTCATTGTATCTACGCTAAGGTTGGTTTCCTCGCTAAGAGCAGAGTACCTGTTCTGCAGTGACACTCTGAATTCCTGTACTTTCCCTCTCAGTGCTAGCTCATTGATTGGCTTCATGCGTATCAGTTTCTGTCGTTCCTTCTTCAAGTCTAGGCGGATTCGAGCCCGTACCATTCTATGGTCACTGCATCTTACCTTGCCAACCACTTCCACATCCTGCACGACTCCTGGGTGTGCAGTCATTATAAAGTCTATTTCGTTCTTATTTACGCCATTAGGGCTCCTCCATGTCCACTTGCGGTTTTCTCGTTTTCGGTAGTAGGTATTCAAAATACGCAGATTATTGCGTTCTGCGAATTCTACTAGTAGCTCTCCTCTGGCGTTTCTAGTGCCGATGCCATAATCTCCTACTGCCTGGTCTCCAGCCTGCTTCTTCCCTACCTTTGCATTAAAGTCGCCCATTACTATAGTATACTGTGTTTTCACCTTACTCATTGCCGATTCCACGTCTTCATAGAAGCTTTCAACTGAAGCGTCATCATGGCTGGATGTAGGCGCGTAAGCCTGTACTACCTTCATTTTGTATCTTTTATTCAGTTTAATTACAATGCCTACTACCCTTTCATTAATGCTATAGTATTCCTCTATGTTGCCAGCTATGTTTCTGTGAATTAGGAACCCTACTCCCAGTTCTCTTCTGTCTGCCAAGCCCCGATAGCAAATGACGTGCCCATTCTGTAGCACAGTATAGGCCTCATCTGTCCTCCTAACCTCACTCAGCCCTATTATATCCCATTTAATGCCTTCTAGCTCCTCGAATAATACAGCTAGACTTCCCTCACTAGATAACGTTCTAACGTTAAACGTTGCTAAGTTCAAGTTCCAATGGTGGCCTGTCCGTATCCAGAGATTCCTAGCACCCTCTGCTGCTTTGCAGATCTGACCGCCGCCGTGGTCAGTTGCTCCGCAGCTGGTGGGGACTGAGGGCCGTGAATTAATTGACGAATGCCTACGGGAGGGGGTGGCCAGATACTGCACCAGGGTGGCCAATCCTTCTCTGGTGAGATCATCGGTGCGTACCGGCTTTAAGCCGGTACGATCAGACAGTGGTGGGAATGCTCCATGCATGTCTTCTTTATTGTTGTTCAGCAGCGTTGGCGGCCACCCACCACGGAGCCCAACAAGGGGACGCTACAAGGTTACAAATGCTGAAACCTGCAGACGTCAGCCGTACAACGCCACTATAACCCAATGCGCCTAGACCAAGGTAGACCAATGTGAGCCATTAATGGCTCAGAACCATAAAAATTCAGTGGCAAAAAAAAGTGTGGTCAAAAAGAACTATATTTACACATTGCCATGGTACAGAATAAACTGATACTTACTATAAAAGTAATTACATATTGAAAATGAGCATTAAAGCCTATGCAAGCAGCAAACATTTTATTCACTTCGGCTACAGATTAAAGAAACGTTTTTTTTAATAGCATCTCTCCTTAATACATGCTGCAGACAAGAGTGTCTAGGCTAGCGCTGACACAGGAAACTCTAATTATACCAGTTAATTCAATGTGAGATGGCCAAGAATATTTCTAGAATGGTTGTAGTATCGTTTGCCACTACTGCATCTTGTGCAACGTTGGGCAAACCACATTCTGTTGCATTTGTGTGCAAATATACTTGTGTGCAGCAACCTCGAAAGAGAACGGCGTTTCAAGATAGGTAGCAGTGCACTTGAAGTTGTAAAACAGTACGTCTACTTGGGACAGCTAGTAACTGCAAAGCCATACCATGTGATTGAAGTAACTAGAGGAATAAGAATGGGGTGGAGTAGGTTCGGCAAGCATTCTCGAATCACGTATGAAATATTGCCACTATCCCCCAAGAGGCATTGGGTAAACAACAGCTGCATCGTGCCGGTACTTACCTACGAACCAGAAACCTGGAGGCTTACAAAGAGGATTCAACCTAAATTGAGGACGACGCAGTGAGCGGCGGAAAGGCAAATTATAGGTATAACCTTAAGGGACAAGAAGAGAGCAGAGTGGGTCAGGGAATAAACGGGAGTTAAGGACATCATAATTGAAATCAAGAAGAAATGGTCAGGGCACGTAGTGCGAAGGTCATTGAGGATCACAGGCTGGGTTCCGAAAGAAGGCAAGCGTGTGAAGCGAAAACAATGTTAGTTGGGCAGATGAGATTTGGAAGTTTGTGGGTATGGAAGTGGCAGCAGCAAACACAGGACAGAGTAGACTGGCGGAACATATGGGAGAGGCTTTTGTCCTGCAGTAAGCGTAGTCAGGATGATGATCATGATATTTGTGTACTCAAGGCACATGAGGTAGGCCTGCAGCCAGTAAAATTCACAGCTGTGCAGGAGGCCTACGTTGAGATTAGTACACATACAGAGCAATTTGTATGTGGCATGCGAATGAATTTGTCACAAAATGTCAGAGAAGTAGAAAGTATTGTGCACGTGAGCACGCGCTCAGTTTCAAACGTTGGAAAGTGTCATGTTGCATGCTCGTGCACTTCATAAGATACCACTGCCTGGTATTTGCACACATTTGTGCTTCGCACACATTCGACGACTTTTCATTGCCATTGTCCGCGTGACATCACTGCATTATGTCAGCGACAGTGCGGATCTGCCCAATTTGGTTTTCGACATTTGGTGCAACTGGAGAGTTGTGCGGTGCGCGAATAGACGAATTGCATGAGGTTAATGCTTAGGCCACAGATAAACTTGATCACAATGTTGCAGAGAACAAAAGAAAACAAGCCTTAGGCTTAACAGTACTTCAGAGTATCGGTTCATTTTTTTTTACTGTCTGTATGATGCTCTCAACACTGCATCGAACTTAGTTCTGTAAAACTTGGACACTGGACGGA
Source organism: Rhipicephalus annulatus (assembly GCA_013436015.1). Taxonomy (NCBI): domain Eukaryota; kingdom Metazoa; phylum Arthropoda; class Arachnida; order Ixodida; family Ixodidae; genus Rhipicephalus; species Rhipicephalus annulatus. The sequence goes on from WOVY01013967.1 coordinate 12,677, forward strand.
TGGCTGAACACGTGCGTCGCAATGTTCTCTGAAAAGTGCTTGAATGCGTAGTCATGCAGTTATCTGCCCTTCAGAAGGAAGCGGTGCTGAGGTTGTAATATTTTTAGCTCAAAAGTTCACGGAAGTGAGACAGTTGCTAATTTCGCTATCAAATTTATTACTACAGGCAAAAGTCGAAGGTCAAAGGTTCATTTTCAAATTCTGCACTGAAATGTGGGTGTGTGGTGTCATGGATCGGTAGAGTGTATTTTGCACAGTTTAATTACCTTGGCCTAACAGAATTTCCTAAAACCTAGGGTGTTCAGTCTATGGCCTCCTCAGAGGACACTGTACTTAAATACTTACTGATTGGAAACTTTGTAGGACCTAGTAGAACCAGCACAAATCTATGATTTATGTCATGTTTTGTGTAGAAAGTCCAGGGTGGCGTTGCTGCCCGCACTCTCTGTCTGCACGCTTTCTCCTTTGCCAAGTGTCCTCTTGCGACAGGCATGGGGGTCTTGGAATGGTGAATGACGTATGAGAAAAAATTGTTTTTCTCTTCAGTGTCCATTAAAGATGTCTCGTTATCTGATGAAGCTTGCATGATTGTACTTCGCCAGTGCCCAAAGATTTCTTGGATACACCCTCACCAAGTTCTTATTGTGCAGGGCGCCATGTCTGATGGGTCGTGCCGACTGGCCGTGACCTGCCTTAGCAGTGGCATCAATCCCTCGAGTGCCCTGCTTCGGCGCCTGTTTGACCTTCCCACAACAGTCCGCAAGTCGGACATCCTTGGCTCGACTAACGAGGACAGCTGCTACGAGGATGCCGTTTCCAACTATCATGTGGACTTTACTCCCACCAAGAGTTACGACGATACGATTGAAGTCATCATCAACAACTGGAAGGATCCCAAGGAGATGAAGCTCCTGTGCAGTGCCGTTCCTGGATGGTGGCTATCATGGCCCAGGCTAGTGGAGTCGACCATAAATGAACATTACGACCTAAAAATTTCAAACTTTTCTCTTGGATCTTTCGTGGGCATGGGAACATTTGTAGAGCACTACTGTTCATCGCCCAGGGAACCGGACGAACCAGTGAAGGCAAAGGCCAAACAGTCTAACCAGAGTCGGGCATCTTCTTCCAACAAGAAACCCCGATATCGCATAACACAATGCATGGCCCACTTTGCGCACTACCGCCAAAGGCTGTACGTCTACTTTGTCGACGTCAAGGAACCGCTGACTAAGCAGGAACAGAACGGCGAAACGCATGCCCGGCACCGGTTTATCATCGAGTACTCCTCCGTGCGGCACGTGGTCGTGTCCAAGAACCCTGACGGCGGGGACAACGACTGGGTGGTGTACCTGCACCTCATCCACCCGCCCCTTCTCTACAGGGTCCACGAGACCCACTGCCCCGAAAACAAGGACCAGGACGACGAGTGCGACCCGCGCAAGCCCAAATACGTAGAGCAGTACGAAGTTGACGAACGGACGAGGTGGGTCCGCACGGTGGACTTTGGCAAGCAAAAGACCAAGTGCGGCAGTGAAACGCTGGGCTTGTGTCGGGTCATGGCTCTGAGGTTTTCATCCGCGGGTGACCGCATCGAGGAAGCACTTGCGGCCTTGGGCATGCTGAGTACGACAACGAATCTGTATTACGGTGCAGTGGAGCTTAAGGCGAGGCAGTGCAAAGGCATTGGGGAAGCCGATAAGGAGCTGCAAGCGGAGGGCTTGCCATTTGGCTGCAGATTTGCTCTGGCCGCCGTTTGGAGATCGTCGGCACAGGTGGGACATTGTTGTTTGTAGGAGCAGAGGGAAAGGTTGGGTTAAAAGTGGCCTGCTAGTGTTTGCTATGGTATGGTAGAGGCTCTCACCTTTGAAATATTTTCTTCTGAAGTTTATTGCTGCTTTGCCAATTTTTTGTTTGATTTATTGTGGCGTTTCTGCTGTTGCTTTTTAGCTGTGCCGAGTTCTTAGGTAGGCATATCATCGTGACTGTATTGTTACGATTTTAGTCTCCATATAGGAGACTTCTATATGGCGAGCAATACGGGCAGTTCTGTGTGTAATTTCATGTTTTTTTAATTCATTTGAATTTGAAGCTCTTAACGGTGCCAAATTACGTGGATTTTGAAAAATTAGGGACACAACATGGCGCTGAGGTCAAAAAAGAAAGATGGGCAACGCTTACGAAGAATGCCAGTTGCGTTCTTTACCTTATTGTACAGAAAAGATCGCCGTGTAAAGCGACAGAAAAGAAAGGAAGTAAAAGTATGCAAAGAATATCCCTCTTGTCTAAAAAGACGCACGCATAAAATCTGCCGATATTGTTAAGCATTGAAATAAACTGTTACCACAAGCTAGAGTCACAGATTCAGAAATATTAACACAAATGTCATGGGACAACCATATGCCTCAGGTGACACCCAGTGACATAAACCTGCAGTTTTGTAACAGTATCAATGGCCAGCCAAGGTGTTTTTGCATTACATATGTATTAAAGTGACCACTGTGAGGTCTTGAAGAGAGCTATGCTGATGTAACAAACGAACGTAGCTCAGGGCGGCGAGCCAATGAATACATACATGTATTAAGTAGGTTTTACATGACTGCAAACTCGCTGCCCAAATCTTGTATATATTTGGTAAAATTCTTGATAACCTATTAAAAGGCCACTACGATACACACAAGGAACCTTGCACACGCAGTGTACCGCTAATGCGTTGCCGCTGACGTTTGACTTGCAACGTGGGTCAGTTGGGCCGAGCTGTGGAATCGTCCCCGTGATTCCCCACGAGAGATGATCGCTGACTCGGGCGCTAACCCCCGAAAGGGGAACGGCATGGCCCCATGTAGTCTCACTCCTGCCAGGCGGCCCCACTGGCACCCCCTCGGGAGCAAAGGGCAAACTGTAGCTCGGTTGCATTTAATCCAACCATGATGTGTGGGTGCTATGAGACAAAAACGAGCTTGCTGGTATTATTAGTATTATTAGCATCTCTACGCCTTTTAGCACTGTGCCTGAACAATACACTTTCTTGTTCTTTTCCGAAGTCATTGTAAAGCTGTGTCCTTTCAGCAATGAACAGATACCAACTTGCCCCGTTTAGACTGGGAAGGCCTCTGTAAGAATCGGTGCTCAAAGAGCATTCTTTTCGGTTTTGGAGATATATGTAGAAGTGATTTTCAGAATTTTGCACAGCTAGGAAAAAAAACAATTCTGTATTGGATCGGGACCTATATATGTATTGTAGAGTTACGTGTTCCTCTTACTTGTCACACCGTTGAGTAGCTAAAATTTTATTAAACTTTGTTCTGCCCTGTGAATAGGCATAAAAAAAAGGGTATGTTTCGTTACATGCTGTGACATATACGTTATGAAGGCATTGTTGCTGTTCTTCGGGCACGCGTGAGAGGCCCTTGTAACCGAACATTACGATCACTTTGCAGGTGGTTGACGAATTACTAATTAACGGCACCAAGGCACAAGTTGCAGAAGCATTGAAACGGATGGCTTCGGAGGACCCTGAAGCTTTGGAGGAAGCACTCTATGCACTGCAGCAGTCGCTGGACAAGGGCCGGTTCGTCTCGTTTCAGGTTAGATGCCAACATGCATAGTGTACAGTAAAATGCTTAAAAGAACATAAAACGCTGTGCCGATTCAGCCTGAAAACAGCGTTCTGGGTACGGATGTTACCTATGATAAAACCGAACGCTTACCTTAGGAGGGAGCATTGTGCAATGCAAAAGCGAAGCAGGTCAGACATGCCCATGTCAAGCTTTGTAGCTACGTATTATAAAATCGAACGCTTACCTTAGGAGGGAGCATTGTGCAATGCAAAAGCGAAGCAGGTCAGACATGCCCATGTCAAGCTTTGTAGCTACCTATGATAAAACCAATGCTTACCTTAGGAGCGAGCATTGTGCAATGCAAAAGTGAAGCAGGTCAGAGATGCCCATGTCAAGCTTTGTAGCTACCTATTATAGAACCGAACGCTTACCTTAGGAGGGAGCATTGTGCAATGCAAAAGCGAAGCAGGTCAGACATGCCCATGTCAAGCTTTGTAGCTACCTATGATAAAACCAATGCTTACCTTAGGAGCGAGCATTGTGCAATGCAAAAGTGAAGCAGGTCAGAGATGCCCATGTCAAGCTTTGTAGCTACCTATTATAGAACCGAACGCTTACCTTAGGAGGGAGCATTATGCAATGCAAAAGTGAAGCAGGTCAAACATGCCCATGTCAAGCTTTGTAGCTACGTATTATAAAACCGAACGCTTACCTTAGGAGGGAGCATTGTGCAATGCAAAAGCGAAGCAGGTCAGACATGCCCATGTCAAGCTTTGTAGCTACCTATGATAAAACCAATGCTTACCTTAGGAGCGAGCATTGTGCAATGCAAAAGTGAAGCAGGTCAGAGATGCCCATGTCAAGCTTTGTAGCTACCTATTATAGAACCGAACGCTTACCTTAGGAGGGAGCATTGTGCAATGCAAAAGCGAAGCAGGTCAGACATGCCCATGTCAAGCTTTGTAGCTACGTATTATAGAACCGAACGCTTACCTTAGGAGGGAGCATTATGCAATGCAAAAGTGAAGCAGGTCAGACATGCCCATATCAAGCTTTGTAGCTACCTATGATAAAACCGAATGCTTACCTTAGGAAAGAACATTGTGCAATGCAAAAGCGGAAGCAGGTCAGACATGCCCATGTCAAGCTTTGTAGGCTTCCTTTTTGCCCAATAGGAAAGGGTTCCTATATTTCTATCTCTGCCTTACAGTGACCAACAGTTTTTGCCTCGGTTATTCTTTGCTGTTGGATGCAGGTAGGCCTGGAGGCACTGTACAAACGATTCCATTCGATGCGCCGGAGTTTCGGCAATCTGACTGGTGGTGTGCTGGGGCAGGAGCTTCCGGAGCACGTCTGCCTGGTGCGGCGAGCGGTGCTGACACCGACACGTCTCTTGCCGTTGCCACCTCAGCCAATCAGCACGAGTCGCATTCTTCACCACTTCGAGCCCGAGCATGCGCTTCGCCTGCTGATACGCGACGAAGATGGCAGCAAGATGTCCTACTCGTTGGGCATCCAGCGCTCTCATTTTCTCTTTACCCTCACACGTCCCAGGCTGCTCGAAGGCTTCACGATCGCCGGCCGCAAGTGAGTCTTGTCCCGTGAAGACAAGCTGCTCTCAATATTTTATTGCGAGTGTTGCAAATTTGTCACATACTGAAAAACTTCGAGCAACAAGAGTCACGAAATGCCTGTTGCTTTTAATGTCGGCTGTCAAGTACTCACGGATAACGTAGCTTTCAGCATGTGAACTCTAGCGTCGTCTCGTCTCTAGTATTTTATGCTAGAACCAGTTATTTTGTAGCAGACGGAGAGCGTGAAAGGCGTGCAACAGAGCACACTTCTTTGTTTTTTTCCTCGCCTGGCTGACGAAAGATCTATCTTCAATAATTTTGTTTATCTGGTGTGCACGCAACCAAGAAGTGGCCCACGACAATAACGTTTTTGTTGTAAACTCTTCACTTCTCGGGCACATGAAGAATTTGCAACTTACAAAAAAAATATGGATTAAAGTTGCATTTTAGACACTTTAACTGCAGAACCATTTAAAGGTTGGCTGAAAAAATGAAAACTATTATTTTGCTTGGCAGTTTCATAATTCTGGCATTAAAGTGTCGGTAAACGTCCTGGTCCAATATTTGTGATGGAAAGTGTGGGAATTGAGGCTAGCCCGCTGCCTTTGCATGGGCTTTGCCACATTTTCTGCCGTTCTCATGTCCCGACATGTCTCCCCTCCTCTGCTGTCTGCCGCGCTGGGGGAACGGAGTGACGTTTAACCCCCATCACTCGGTAGAGGATGTTGACTCTGGCGCCGCGCGCGCGGAGTCTCCCGAGAGGTTTTTGCGCGCTGTGTCGGGAGCGGAGAGATTCTCTCCGGGACTGCGGACGGTGAACCACGCAATCTTTTCCACCTGTCGGCTCTCGTCGCTCGGGGCTCGTCGGACTTCGCTGACGGTGCCTCGCGCCCGAGGGGAACACTCACATTTTGTTGCCCCACTGCGTACGCACGGCCGAAGGGCGGTACGGTGTCCTAGTGCGTGGCCTAGCTACGCCGACCCGTCTCCCTCCGAAGCCAACGCGAGCTCCTTTGCCCTCGCTCGAGCAACTGGGCCTTGTTCCCGGTGTCTCCGTGGATCACCTTTACCGCGGAGACGTGCTCGTGGCACCCTGTGTAGTACTTTTATGCTCGTGGCATGGATAAGCCTATTTGCTTTCCCACCGCACCTTTGCAACGGGCTGTACTGCGTTTTGGTGTTGCCACAGACAATAAGGTGTTGCGACTTTGAGCAGTATCGTGTTCTTGCGACGGCTAACGCGTGCCCTGCGGCTCGCTAAGACCGAACCCACGCTAGTGGCCGAACTCCTTCGGGATACGTGTCACTACAAAAGATAAGCACATCCTTGTGAGATCCGAAAATACCGTTACAAGAATTTGAAGGATAAGTGCAGTGATAAGAAAGTTACAAAGTGTAGAAGACTACCTCATCTATAAGTTTATAACCTGGTTACCCGCGCTCCCTCTGCTGCGCCACGCAGTCCTCAAAGATGGCGGACAGAGACCGGAGGGAACCCCAGCACTTACTCCCATAGATGACAATGCGGTGGCTTCGTTTACATTGAGTGCACGGTGGTCCAGAGTCCTGGATGCACTATTGTGTGCATTCTTGCTGCTTATATTCAAGTTTCTAGTGACTGACACTCTGATTTGCAGAATTTTGAAGTCTCAAAGCTACACTGCGGCTATGCAAAGCACTGTATGTATGTAAGGGGCTTCTGAATAATACATTTAGCTGAGCATCGCTTGCATGCATGCATGCAGATGTGTCCTGAAAAAGTGCAGGGAACTGCATAAATTTTGCATTGGTGAGGACCACGTCTTGCAGACACGCAGCCAGCTTTGCTGCGAGATGGTGAAATCAAGTGGACGCACCTTCACGCTCCACTCAATTGACTTTCAGTGGCGCGAGCGATGTGTTCTTCTGCTCGCACAATTCTTTTGCGTCTGCTACTCAGTCTGCGTAGCTGCCATGAGTAAAAGACGAAAGCCTTGAGCTTTCAAAACGTAGCAGCACATACTTGCGAGGAATGTATTGCTACTGTTTCCTATCTCTGCTTACTGTGCATTCAGTACAAAATTATCGCGTGTCGCTGATGACAAGCAACAATGTTGGAATGTCTAAAAGAGAGTGCCTACTATATGCACATTGAGCAAGTGTGCCATGTCGAAACAGCAACTGAAAGCAAAGCCCGCGAAGTTACGTTCCGACTAATCAATCGGCACATCAGTGGAGGTCAGTTGTGGCTCGACAGTGTGCGGCGGCAGTCTGAAGAACTAGAAACAAAAGCTGGCGACGTGGGGAACGGCAGCATGAGCAGGTCAGAAATTCATAAAGGCTGTGGTATAGAACAGCCCGCTTCAGCTGGTTAAGGTCTCTCGCATGTTGTTCCCGCCATTTTCGGCGGTGAAGAGGATATATGTAGACCAATGACAGGAGAACCCCACTTTGACAATGTAACACAACGTTGACGATTAGATCATTAGTGCGCAGCCGGTGACCGAGTGAGGCTTCCTTTGTGTTGCTCGTGGCAAAACGGAGCGGTGAAAAATAGAGGTACGAGGTAGATGGATGGGTGCAAGGCAAGACGCACAAGATAAATGCGCATAATGGACGCTGCAGCGCATTACAACGTCGGTTTTCTTGTGAGGACTGGCATCTGCATGGTGCAAGAACCGTGAGAACATGAACACATGCGAAACGGAAGCAGATTGGTCACACTTTTTGCCGTGATTCGCAGTAAAAGTCTGAATAACACAGGCATTTAGATTCTTTCATTACTTCCACCAAGTTTCATTTACCTATTCAAGCAGGTAATTAAGCAAACAACACATTTCTCAAAAAAATTCTGTGTCACGTGCTTCTGTAGGCGATGACAGAGCATCGATGTCCATGAAGCAGACAGATGTTAGAGTACTGATCACTACCTAGGGCCGTTTCTCTTTGTATGTCATCCACTCAGTCTCGGGGAACATGCCTGTGATGCAAAGGGGAAGCGGCATCAAGTTTAAACTTTGACCTCTTTTCACGGGGTGTAGTGTTGCAAATTTCGGGCTGGTGTGATCGTGTGTGTCCAGTGGATGCATTGTGCTCGTCAGGTGAAAGTGGTCGGACCTAGTGAGGCGGGCCCTCTAAAGTCCCAAGGACATTTTCTACAGCACACTGTGTCTTCAAGGCCAGCATTAGGTTCGACACTTCAAGCATTTCTCTTAATAAATCCTCCGCAGGTTCGTGTTCTTGGCATCTTCCACGAGTCAGCTTCGCAGCCATGGCGCGTGGTTCTACTCAGTCGATTCACAAGGCCGTTCGGCGGACGATGTGAGAGGTGCTCTCGGCGACCTGTCGCATCTTCACTTGCCTTCAAAATACATGGCACGGTTGGGGCTGGCGTTCTCACAGTCGTTGGGAAGGATTCGGGTCCCTCTCAGCTGCACCGAGGTGGTGCCCGATATTGAGTGTGATGGGCCGAAGAGGAATTTGCACTACGTCTTCTCCGACGGTGTAGGACGCATTTCTACAGCTCTGCTTGCCAAGGTGAGTCTGTAGGTGTGCCAAGAGAGGGGCACTGCTAGGAATAACTTTTTGGAACTGCATTACTATTTAGTAAAAGCTCATTAAAGGGAACCTCAAGGGCCCAGGAAAATATGCTCCTACGGGAGTTTTGCTTGCTTGGAAACACGTACAGCCATGCAGCACTGTTGGCCACGCCTCTTGACAGGGCTTTCAGAAGGGCAGGGCTGAATCAAATATGAATTCCTGCAAGATTGAATGTAATGAAGTTGTAAATATAATAAGTGTGGTTATTCATTTTTGAAATTAAAATAAAGTGGTTTTCATATCTTAGTGTTCATTATTTTAGCATCAAAAACAAGTTACAGGAACAAATGAGCAGATACTTTGCATGCGCCGAAATTTTTAGGGAGCAAATGGTTGTTCTATAGCTTGTGAAGTCTTGCTTCACGATTGACGTAACATGCTGCACATAACACGCTATGCTCGTGGGGATGAAAGTTACTACACTTTTATACCAAGTTTGCGTGTTTATGTGTTAAGGTGCAGTTAATGTTCTGTGAGATATCTATAAGCGTTCAAAAAATATTTGTATATAATGACGGCTCTCGGATCAATACTCAATTCTGTCAGGTTGCGCACTGGTGGTGTCTAGCAACGGTGAATGTGTACTATGTGAAGGTGAAGCGTGTCAGTTTGACAAGTCATACCTCTTTATAAGAGACACTGATGTAACAGACAGATAGGTATAAGAGACACCGGTATGCTAGCATTGAAATAGGGATTGATGAGAAAACACATGCGTGGTGCCCCACTTGTAAGAGACAACTCATATTATAGGCAAGAATATCTTCCTGGAGCAGGTCTTTTTATAAAGGGGTTCAACTGTAATGCACACGCATGCAGAGACCTGAGAACGAGTTATAAGATTTTCTAAAATTATGCAGTCCATACAAGATGTTCTGGTGGAACGAAAATCTGTGACAAGGAATCTTGTTCATCCCATCAATTTTGTCGTAGCAAAATGATATCATCTCCTGTTGGTAACAGTTCGAAGTATAACAACTCATTATGTTATGTGTTTTTTTTTTGTTTCATTGAAGTTTACTGAAATACGTCTGCAAATGCGGGGCTTTACAAAACAATTTTATGTGCTTCATGTGAAGGGTGGTGGGGGATGATATACATCGTCTGAGAAAAATGAGATAGCTTCCGCTTTCAAGTTGTTTTAGGCAAATGCACGGTGGATCCTGTGATTCAATTAGATGCTTATTGCATCAACCATTCATGTTTTATGCCTGGCAAATGGGTCAGTTGTCCACCATAGCATGATCTTCTCTCCAGGTCCCATGCTTTCTTGACAGCAACAGCTGAGACAGTGGTGTTTTGTTGAAGTGATTCTTTCTAGTGAAAAGATGGGCTGATACATCATTATTGGAGGTTGAGGTTTTCGCGTATGCTTAAAAAAAAAAGTGCACATTCTTGTTAGTTGAGCTTGCTTATAACGAACCTGAGCGGGACGCCGCATTCGTTCGCTGTATCCTGAATTTGTTGTAAATGAAACACGGCTTTTCGAAATTTCTTACTGAAAAACATTCGTGAGGGAATAGCAGAAGCGATAAGGTTGGCCTGGAGTTTATTTAAAGCTCTTTGAGGCCCACGGCATAGCTGCCCGAGGCTATTAATGTAGCCAATTGCTACAAGCACAGAGATTCCTCCGAATTGCCCTGGCCATGCACTTCATTCACAACAGCCTCATCCGTGCACGGTTCTGCAGTGTTGCCATCATTATCGGCTGTGATAAAATCATTGCAACAGATGTCCGCATGTTCTGCCATGTCGAAGTTACACGACGCACTGCCACAAATCGCCAGAGTGGTCTAGCTCGGAAGCTTCGTCACGACGTCGACGAAGTCGGCCTCGTGACAAGTTTCACGCACATGTAGCCGTCACCGCCGCCCACGAAGCCTTCACTATCTCTGCAGCTAAATACAGGGACACCCAAAGCGGCAAGTTAGCTGCCGGGCGGTCAACAGATACGAGCATGTGCTCCACAACGCGGAATCTATAATAAGTCCTGAACGCGCGGATGGCGCCCAAGCCAAGCGGTCACGCTTTCAACCTTTTGTTTAGCAGCAGAAAAAAGCACGAAAGGCCTCCCGTCCGCCGTTCTGACCACACACGCACACCAACAGCGAGCAAGACTTGCAAGCACTACAGTCGACTCCTCTTAAACGGAACTCGAAGGGGATCCATAAAACTGTTTCATTTATCAGAAGTTTCATTTAAGCAAAGTACACTTATTTAGTGAACCAAGACCTTTATTCGAATCGCACAAACCTCACCTTACTCATGAGGATGAGTAGGAGAAAAAAAAGTGGATAGTGGTTTGTTCGGCAAGCTTGAGTTGTTTTTCACAAAGTGCGCACCCATGCCTGACAAACTACCTAGAAATTCTGGACAAGCCTCATGCTCAAAATTGCGCTGCAAAAGTTCAACAGCCTCTTTAGCTGATCGGTCTGGTGGCACCACTGCACTGGCAGTATTGTCAACACATTCATCGCTGAAAGGTTCATCTTCATCTTGCACTTGGACAATCATTTCCTCGACAGTCTCTTCACGGCAGGTACGAACATTTTCAGCGTGAAAGGGGCAGAGGGTACGACCTGACTGAATACTGTCTTAATGTCGGCATCAGCAGGGCTTCCTTCTTCATCAGGTACTGTTTTCTTGCACTTGAAAGCCAGCATGGTGAAAGCATCTATGTATTGTTGCTCCCAGGCACAAGCCAAAATGTGGATGGCTGCCAATAAATCTATGCTGTAGCGTTTCCCGCTGCCTGCTCTAAGCAGCATTTGATAGAGCAATCGTCTGCGGTAATGAACTTTTGTTCAGAATAACCCCTTGATCCATTGGCTAGTTCACTGCCGTTGCATTGGCTGGCGAGAACTCCAGAGTAATGGCTTGGAGTACTTGAACCTGACCGTGGGCTGGGCAATTATCCACGATGAAGACAACCTTCTTGCCTTGCCTCGTAAATCTTGCGTCTTCCTCCCGAAGCCAGTTTTCGAAAATGGCCATGGTCATCCACGCTTTTTCAGTCCCATGGTACGCAACAGGAAGGTGTCGAACCCCTTTGAAACAACGTTGGTTCCTTGACTTTCCTATTACCAACAGCTTCAATTTCTCATCTCCTGCCTTGTTTGCACCCACCAGCACAGTGATGCAATCTTTCCTGCGTTCTCCTCCACTATAGGGTTCACCTTTAAAGGTGAGTCTTTGATGGAAGCGCCTTATAAAAAAAGACCCATCTCGTTCTCGTGGCTCAAAGCTCATCAAAATTTTCTTAAACTGCCCTTGTTGCCAGTCGGTGCAAATGTCCCTGTTGACTGCACCACTCTCACCTGAGATTGTTTTGAAAACTAGGCCATGCCGTGTTTTGCAGTGGTTGAGCCATCCGTGGCTTGGGACAAAGCTCTTGGCACCCATTTGCATGGCGATCTCTCGAGCTTTCTGCTTTTCTAGTTGTTCATAAGGCGTCGTCCGCATACGCATCTGTTTAGATGTAAAGGTCCCATTCTTAACTGTGCCTTCAATCCTTTCTCAGTATTTCCAGATCCGTGACAGCGTCGATTTCGGGATGCAGTTTTTCACCACCTCCATCTTGGGCAGGCCACTTCGATCGAGCTTCTGAAGAAAATGCAGCTTTTTTCAAGCGAGAGTGTATGGTGCGGCCGCTTCCTTTTCATGAGGCTGAAATAACACCATGATCCACCGCATTTCGCTGCACAAATAGGCCTAACGCACAATTGACTCACCGACTTGGCTCCCACAGTCACAAGTATAGTGAACTAGAAGTACTCTAGTGGTGCGACCGCCCAGGCTCTAGCGCCAGCCTTTCACACGGATGGCGCGAGGTGGCGCCACTGCTCCATTTCCTAGGAGCTTCGGCTGCGTTGACCGGCCGTCGCTGGCTCCTTCTGAGTTGCAGCTATGGTCAATTCTAACGCGCGTTTGCTTCCTGGCTCATGCAAACGTAAAATTGCTAGGTTATTGCGTGGCTCAGCGGTTTGTATATATACATAGTTTGGCCAAGAATATATATATATATATATTCATATTTACCACACGCGCTAATAACATTCGCTACAAAGCGATTGCTCATCACCATCACAAGCTTACGGCGCGCTTCCACTATAGTTTTGGTGCTGGCTTATTACATAGAAGGTCATGGTAAGGACACAGTGCTCAGCATCGAAAATGAAAACAGGAACATCTTTTTATTTATTGTGATGGTTGGAAGAGTACAAAAAAAAAAACAAAATAACAATATAAATTTCACTAGTTTAACAGCTTTTCAAAACTATTACGAGGATTCGCAAAAAAGAAGACACGTGAGATGGACATGTGCAGAACTTAACATCTACTGAGCTTTAGGTGCTTGGCTGATTCTCGTTTTTTAGCACTATTCTGGTTCACGCTTTTAGTTAGGAAATGCAGACGAGTAGTGCTGTAAAAAACGATGACCTCAGCTGCAATGCCTTCAGAATGGTCACGACAACCAAGCCCATTTTTTTGCTTTGCCTTAACTTCGCTTAAAATGTCGAGTATGCTATCAGCGTGCAGCTCCAGCAAACTGAAACACGTTGTGAAGGCTTTTTCTAAATCATGAACAAACTTAAACAACAGGCTAGACGGATAAAGCAGGCCACCTCTGTCTTTCATGTGTGTCAATTGCGCAAGGTGTTTGAGACTTTCAGCAGACTCCTTTTGCATTAGAAGAAGTTTACGGCACTCTTTGCAGCCAGACTTCAGTAGGCATTTTCTAGCTACATATCCTGCTATATAAAATGTTAGCCGGTTGTCACTGGCAGATATAATGCATGACGCATGGTCTGGCGCACTCTGTGGGAGCGAGCTCTGCACGGCAGCTACATTGTCACTGTTTATAAACTTGTCCATTAAGCGCTGTTTACCAGATGGAACATTTTCAGCACCTGAATTTGCGGGTAGAAGGGCATGGAGCACTGCAGGCTCACAGTTTCCCTTTGAAGCTGAGTGAGCAAGATTGTTGAAGCTCAAGCAGTTGATAGTGCTAATAAACTGCTGTGGTGTTGGGTGCGTGTTACATCCAGACGACTGCCTGACAATGCCAAAAACATGCTCAGCAGGATCTTGGCTTACTCTAGATGTCATTAGGTACCTGTAGCCTAGTTTCTCAGTGAGATACTGAAGCAAAGAAAGCACACTTGACACTGTCACTCGCAGCCCAGCTGCTGTTGACTGGCTCAGGAATCCTTTCTGCCCCTTCGTGTGGTCTTCCCATGATGAAAGATACTCCTGAAACGATCGCAGCTTCTCAACACTTGCTGAACTTGGGCGCAGCGCTTCAGCTGGAAATCGTGAAGTTATCATTTGCACAAGGTCATGGATGATCCTGTGAAATGAACAAAAGCAGGATGAATCTGTGTTTGTGAGCAAGAGTCAGACTGTCATATGCAAGGTGAAAGGTGCAATCGCAATAAAACCACAATGTGATGACACTTACTTGAAAAACTTTAGTGTAGCTGTGATGTCACCACAGGTATCTTCAATTCCTGACTTGTACAGCTGCAGACCATGAATCACTTTTTCTCCGAAAAGCTGAAAAGCTAAAGATACTCTCATCTTTTCAAAATTGTTGGGGTTCGTGTGGCTTCCGGTTATTCCATGCATTGCCTGCAATGTGACACTGCAACCATCCAGTTCCAAAGCTTTGCGCACGAATTGTAAAGATACCTGAAAGGAATACCAAAGTGAGAAACTGTTAGAAACAAGCAGATTGTATCAATAAAGTTGTACAGCATGCTTGGTGATCAAAAACAACTTACCCGGCCCTCAGGTGTTTCGTAGTCCGACCTTAGTAGTCCATTCCTCAGGCACTTAATTAAGTGAGGAAAGTCCGACAGAAAATGGAGTTTGCGCGTTGGGTCCACTGGATGCAATGTGCTGCATTTCGTTTCTGTCAGTGATGCTTTGATGCCCATCACAGACCACATTTTCCGATTCCAAGTGGCACCATCAGACGTAATGAAATCAACCTTGAGTCCGGCCTTCTCAGCTAAAATGACGGCTTCAAGCATTATCTTCGTCAGCAGGTTCCCATTTATGTTTCCATGAGTCGCAAATGCAGCGAGTATTTGCGTCCATTTGCCAACAAAGGGCACAAAAATTATCACCATACCGTGATCACAGACACTGTGCTTATCTTTGTCAGACGTAAACTGTCCCAAGTCAACGAAGCCATCAATGCGGCCTTCACTGTTCACTGAGAGGTGCTCCGAGAGTTTCAGTTCATCCACGATGAGTCCTCCATGGCATAAAAACTCGTCCATAGTGCAAGTCTTTTGCTTCAGCACATCAAAGATTTTATTGCTAAATCCAAACCCAGTTCTGTAGCATTTTAAATATTTGCGAAGCGTAGTCTTACTGGGGAGAACTAAGATTTTTTCTTTTCTCAAGTGCTCATACAACCTTGCACTTTTCAGCTTCATAATCAAACATTCGAGCACCCACTCATTTGAAAATATCATGCCTTTAGTACTCTTCCGTGAAGAAGCTTTGAATATGTGGAGAGTTGCCTCACGCTGCTTCTCTGGTAGGAGAGCTACTTTTGCATTGAAATCTTCTTCTGCGATTGCCACATTCTTGGCAAGCATGACACTCAACTTTTTCTTAAGCACACATGCCTGATTTTGAAGACGTGCTGTCTTCTTCTTTTGTTGCGTCAGTCGTGAAGAAAGGGTTTTCTTTACAGGCAGGTGTACACGACAGTTAATGTACGACTTTTTTGTCAGTAACGCTTTCCTAAGGGACTTGCATTCTGCACAACTTGAGCCTGCAAATGAACAAACAATGCATACGTTAAAATCGCACCCCTCAATACCTGAGGCAATGTGGTAATGTTATGGGCATCCTAATGCACTTTACGTCTACTTACCTTCAGAAGAAACTTTTCCGAAGCAGCGTACGCTGATCACGGATCGTCCAGCAGTGTTTGCTTCAGCTCGATGATGTGCGGTCAGCCGAGAGGAAAGCGGCTTGAATTCTTGTTTACACATTGCTCCCTTGCAGACAGGGCTTTCTCGAGCTTCTTCCAATACGGATGTGGCCTCAGCAAGGGATTGCACGGGTTTCTCTTGACACAAAACACCTTGATAGAAGACTTGGGCTACAATTTTTCCTTCTGTGGACATAAAGCACACAGCTTTTTCATGAAAAATATCCAGTTTTGTACGCTTGCTTATCACTGTCGTCACAAATATTAGATCGCAGTGGCCAACTGCTTCTATACGACACCAGTAGTTTGCAGGAACTTCAAGTGTGCGAATAGCTTCAATTGAAAGTCGCGCACTAGTGGCAGCATTGAAGTCCATGCCTTCCATTTCACCGCCGTCGCACACTTCGTCAGGTGCATCAGGCCTGCGCCATTTTCTGCTTGCGCCTTCAGGAGGTTTGGCTGCTTTCCTTCTCTCGGGTCTTTGCTTGGGCGCAGCGACGGAAAGGTACGCTGGACAACCTGGCAAAAGCGTTGGCACGGCATCAGGCACCAATGACGGTTTTCCTCGGGGAGTGCGCACTTCACAGCCATTTATCACGTGCACATATTCGCGCAGAATATATCTTGGCTCGAAGTGATGTTCGCACACCGCTGATGTTTCGGTCAGAAGCTTGTCATCCCTCCGGAGGTTACGCTCCCACTTTCTGCGGAGATCGTCTTCTCTAGGAGCTGCAAACAACGATGCCTTCGGGGCGCCCGGGTAGCCGCTTCGGCAACCCGGAGCAAAACAGTGTGAATCCGTCCTCCGCTTCGACATGTCACGAGCTACATGTTTGTTGGTACGGAATACCTGAACAGGTAAAGACAGCTGCTCCACAACGGTCCGTGCGAGAAAATGCAGAGCAGAGTATACCGGTACACGTGCAGTACAGTAGCTGCAGACAAAGCGATGCGCAGGATACCGGCAGACGTGCTGAACTAACGCGCTGAATCACCAAGTGACCGCGCCTCGCCTAGGAAAAGGCGCAGTAGCGCCACGAGAAACCCTAGCGGCGGTCCGTGGTATTTCCGACCGCCAAGAGAGGCGGCGTGGCCTGGCGGTCGTGCCACTAGAGTACTTCTAGTTCACTATAGTCACAAGCGAGAATGGCTACTGGATTGGCTTGTCTCGATCTCGGGTGTTGCCATGGTTATGAGACTACCTTTGGCATGAGCGAGCCTATGCTGTGTTTAGAGTTTGTGCCATTTAACCATAAGTGACCAATAAGCACTTTTTCGATTAACCGAGGAGTTTTACTGCGCAACACATAGAAATCCAACGATATGAGCCCGTTTAGTTTCGTTAATGAGGCGTTTTCGTTTAAGCGAGTTTCGTTTATTTGTAGTCCACTGTACGTAGAAGTCGGTACGCGTGAGTAGAACTGCTCTGGGCGTGTTTCTAGTCGGAAAGCAAAACTTCTGAATTGGAGCCAGGGTGCCTGGCGGCTTGCATCGCAGAGTGGTTGAGAGGGGCGAAGTTGCGATAAAGAGAGGAGAGCAGACTTGGGAAAGATGTAATAATGGCAGACAGAAATTTAGTGTTTTTTTCCTTACTTCAAGAACCACTACCACCACCCGCAAAGTTGGGATAGTGATGCACGAGTAGGGAAGCATACGGCGGGAAGGCGACCTTGGAAACCAAAACACGCGAAAAGGCAGGTTGGGTAGCTTGCCCGCAGGGTCGATGAGACGCACAACTCCCGCGTGGGAAAAACTTGGGAAATTGGTCTGTGCGCACAGAGGTCAAAGAATTGCATTGCGGCAGTGGCGCCGGCGAACTTGCGCAGCTCCGTCGACTTCGATGATTCGCTGTTCGTCCCGTGCAAAAGCCATTTTTACGCTTCTGAACGCATGCGGAGAGCATGCTAAGCTGAGTGCGAAGTGAGCGAGAACAGGTCCCAAACACGGAACGCAGACAAAACACAGACGCAGAAGATCGGGTACACTGATGGCAGACTATGTTGGCAAATGGTCGCATCACTCCAGGCCGGTGACCCTAACGAAAGTGTAGCAAAGAAGTGTTCAGAAACTGATGGGATACTAGTTGGCCGACCGATCTTCGAAAGATCTGTAACAGTGCAAAAACGCGGGGCCTCGTTTGGTGATGTGGGGTGCTCAAAGTAACGGAAGGGGGGGGGGGGGACACACACAAAAGACGAAGGCAGTGCGTAACAGCGAAATGTCGGAGAGGGCGACAACTAAAGGGCTGTGGAGGCTGGGTCGGCGTTTCACTAAAGGATCTACGGGCACCTCGCAGATTTCCCATCGGTGGTCGAAACTGGTTTCCCGGGAAGTCGCCGGAGCGTCGACTCTGTTCTCTGCAACCAATCAGCGACGCTCAAGGCGTTACGCGTTCTAAGTGCGATTTTGTGCCATTGAAATAATGTATATTTCCACGGTCACGCGGGTATCATTCAAATGAAGCTTCGTTTTAAGTAGTGCTGTTATATGTGGGCTCAACTGTATTCCCATCGTGTTATCCAATCCCGGCTGCGGCGGCTACATTTCCGATAGAGGCGGAAGTGTTGTAGGCCCGTGTGCTCAGATTTAGGGGCACGTTAAAAAACCCCAGGTGGTCGAAATTTCCGGAGCGCTCCACTACGGCGTCTCTCATAATCATATAGTGGTTTCGGGACGTTAAACCCCACATATCAATCAATCAATCCATCTATCAACTGTATTTCCAGGGAAGCGTTATAAATGTTGGATACCGGCAAAACATCTGTTCCTGGGTTGGTAATGTAGCTGGGTTCGACAGCAGCACGTCTTGCTGTCTGGTACACATTCGTTTATAAGAGGTTGCTCTGTCTGCTGAACATTGTGTGTGGTGTTTCAAACATGTGGATAGCGGAAGTACAAATGCAGGTCCACGAAGCTCTTCCACGCGAGTGTCGGCCAAGTGCCATTCAGATTCGGTACGGAGGATGCAAAGGCATGCTGGTTGAAGACCCGACGCTGGAAGGGGACCGCATCATTTTCCGGAAGAGCATGTACAAACATTCCTCTGACAGCGAGGACCTCTTCATCCTCAAGACCAGCCGGCCCCGTAAGTCTGTACTCTGTAAACCACAGATCACTGCGGTTATGAGCATGTCTGTGCCATCAGTGGAGTATTGTCGCACCGTAGGGAGCGCATTGCCACGCCATGAGGTGTTTGTCACTGTACAGTTGGGTGTGCGTGACTGTTTGGAATGCTTGAATACTTAATCGAGTGGTGTTGCATATTACACGAACTGATGTGTTAACAGGCGTACTTATAGACTGATATAAAGTGTTAGGTAATGTAGGCTTGCTGGTACATACTGAACTTTATGTAAACAGCGCTGCAACAGGACAAAGAAGAAAGCGATAGGGTTTAGGTGTACCTACTTAGCTTTTTATTTCACGGGAATAGTCTTTTTTCAACTTTATCGTGACCTGCTTGATTGGTCGGCACAGGCCGCATTGAACTTGCATGCCGCATCGCGAATAGCACCAGCATTGCGTGCCCAACCAGTATGAGTACCTTCCGAAATGTACTCTTGTATGGTCGATAACACTATAATGTTCTAAAAGGCATGTATAAAAGCTGGCGAACTTCTCTGCTGATCATCTTTCTGTTTACCGACAACAGACCGTGCTGGAGCCCATCGTTTGCGCTTGGTGTGCCGCTTCTTCTCTTTCTGGGCAAGAGTCCGCTCGATAGAGTGTTTCATCCTTACTTGCAGGAGTTCTACTTCGCTTCACCATCACAACTGCATTATATTCAAATAAATAAAGTAAAGTAATTTGTTTTGTGGAAGTTTGGGTAATTGGAATTAATGTGTAATTACTGTTTATTCATTCGGCAGGCTGTCGTGCTGCAGTCTTACATAATAAGAATAAAAATCTAGGCTCAATATACATGCGCAAATTTGTTTTTAGTTGGTTTCACCTTGAACAAAGAAAATGCTTTTGACATTCGCCCTGAAGTGAGTCTCACCGAATGGCCTTAAGTACATCACAGTGCCTGTACCAAACTGATCAGCTACGCTCATGCACTGCTCATAGAGGTTGAGTAAAGAGACGTCGATTGTAGAAAGTTCAATTAATTCTATGTGCAATTCGTCTTGCTCTGTCTTGGCCACTAGTCCAAAGAATGGGGGCAAAAACAAGTGTGGGTCTAATACGTATATGAACATCGTGTCATGAGGGAATATCCAAGGGGCAGTAGAGGATAACTTCTCCAGTATCGTGCTTGATGCTTGCATGCCCTTGCAGTGTGTTCAGTTGACTGTGCTTTCTGTCCCGTCTGATCTGGCAGGCTCTGTTAAGCTCAACCGGCCAATAATCACGATCTTGAGCCAGAAGAAGACCCGCGGAAATCTGCGCAGCATCGACGACTCGGTATTCCTCAAGATGCAGCAGGACTGTCTTGCTCCTTACACAGACAGCCTCTTCGAGGACGCGGCAGCGGCGCGCCTGCTACATGAGGAGTGTGCGTTGCGGCTTCCTTACAAGGAGCTGGCGAGAGCAGGGCTGGATCTGCATGCAGAGCCCTTCTTCCGCTCCCTCCTCTGGACCTTGCACCAGCGGTGTCTCCGTAAGTACAGTTGGTCTTGCTCATATTTAAAGGTTCCGATGACTACCGAGATGGTGGTAGAAATAAGAACACCACAAATTATCGCGGTGGAAGCTACCATGTGGTTCAGGATTTAACCCTTTGAGGGGGATTTTGCCGCCCCGCCGAGGTGGTCTAGTGGCTAAGGTACTTGGCTGCTGACCCGCAGGGCGCGGGTTCGTATCCCGGCTGCGGCGGCTGCATTTCCGATGGAGGCGGAAATGTTGTAGGCCCGTGTGCTCGGATTTGGGTGCACGTTAAAGAACCCCAGGTGGTCTAAATTTCCGGAGCCCTCCACTACGGCGTCTCTCATAATCATATAGTGGTTTTGGGACGTTAAACCCCGCATATCAATCAGGGGGATTTCGCCGTAACCTGTAAGGCATTGCATAACAGGAACCAAAAGGTTTTCTTGTGTGAAAAGAGAAAAGTGAGCCTTGTAACTGTCTGCATCAGAGTGCGACACCTCAACAGTAGCTCACGAGAAGGGGGGGGGGGGGAGGGGTAAAGAAGGGATTAAAAGGATAGGATTAAAAGGTAAAGAGATAGACAGGAAGGAGAGAGCAAGGCGCAGGGACAGCGAACGACAGAAAACGACTGAAGTAAAGAGGAGATAAGAAAGGTGGACACGGTCGCACGAGTCAAGGACGAGGTACCACTCGGCGAGAGCTCTTTTCAGCGTCAGGATATGGCGTAGGGCGAGCCTAGTCAGCCAGAGCTGCGCTGTCGTCTGAGATCGGGGGGGCACAACCGGTCGGCATGAAATCCAGAGAGTGAGTATTCGCCATACGCAATCAGCATTGCGTGTATCTATAAAATGCGTGCGATTCTCGATCATTTTTCTTGCTTGGCATGTTCTGCCTCACTAGGGAGTCCCCTAAGAGAAGGGGGAAGCACAAAGCAAGCCCCACACATTGACATAAGGAGGGGAAAACGCAAAATTAGCCCCATGTAGTGACATAACAGGGAGGGGAATGGGCGCTGAAATGAACCCTTGGCACCTTTTCTTTGAATTAGTGATATTAGCTGATGTTTCTGTCGTCCCTCCTCCGCTACACTTTTACAGTCCTGGCCCTAGCACGACTAAGTTTTGCGACTGCAGCCCGCTTGCCGAGATGAGTTTGAGACCCCTGGTATGGCATCCTCAGATGTCCACGGCATTTTATTTATTTATTTATTTATTTAAAAATACCTTACAGGCCCTTGTTGCAGGGCATTGTGTAAGGGGGTTACAAAGGGTGAGTGTCGCGACAAAACCGTAGGGAAACATCAAACTTTGAAAGAACTCAACAAAAAATAACGCGTTATATGTTCAAAGAGAAAATGTACAAAAAGTCATTTGAAGTTACACATCGGAACATAGCTGGTGGGAGGAGAACAAATATCCGCAATACACTTACTAAAAAACACCTAGCACACACGTAGCCAATAATATTTTAGAGCAGCACGCAGAAAGCAATTTGTTGTTGTTTAAGAAATACAGGATAATAAAGGGCGATAATAAGAGAGTTTTTCTCGGGAGTATAAGAACATTATAAAGTAGGAAAATGCAGGCGGTCACAAAGTGTAAAAAAAAAAAAAAACGAATGAAATATAATTACACTGGAACGATACAGGAGGTGCAACAAATACTTGTAAAAAGGAACCAATCGAAGTGTCTATGACTGAAAGAAAGAGTGAAGAAGTTGTCTGAATTTTTCGGGGTCTGATTGATATACAATGTCATTCGAGAGATCATTCCACAAGCGGATGACGCGAGGAAGAGCCGATGAGTTAGAGGCGTCCGTTAACCCATATAATCGCGTGAAACTCAAGTTATTATGTAGCCTACGAGATGTAACGCAAAGTTTATCGAGTTGGAATGGGAATGGTTTGTTACTGTAAACATACTTATGGAAGAGGCATAGGAGAGAAATATCCCGCCGAGTACTCAATAGTTGAAGAGAAAGGCAAAGTTTAATTTCTGTTATGCTGCTATTGTAGTCGTAATTTCGTGAGATGAATCGGGCTGCCCTATTTTGAATAGCTTCAAGCATGTTGATTAAGTAATTTTGGTATGGGGACCAGATCGATGCGGCGAATTCAAGTTGTGGTCGAACGAAGGTCTGATAAGCTAGCTGCCGAACATGGGATGGGCAGCTATGCAAGTTGCGGCGTAAGTAACCCAATGATTTTGAAGCTTTCGCACAAATGGTGGTGATATGGTGTGACCAAGAAAGATTTGGTGTGAAATGAATACCGAGGTACTTGTAGGATGATGCGTACGACAGAGGGTAATCATCAATTATGTACGAATGAC
This sequence comes from Rhipicephalus annulatus, assembly GCA_013436015.1. NCBI lineage: Eukaryota > Metazoa > Arthropoda > Arachnida > Ixodida > Ixodidae > Rhipicephalus > Rhipicephalus annulatus. The sequence continues at coordinate 35,256 of WOVY01013967.1, forward strand.
TAGAAATATGTTGCTTGCGCGTAAAACACATAATTTTGCACTTCCGCTTGTTTAGCGACATAAGCCATTTTTTGCACCAATCATTAATCTTGTTGAGGTCATTTTGCAGTGTTATGTGATCATCGGTACAGGTTATTGAGCGATATATTGTCACGACGTCAAAACAGAGGTCTTGCCGTAGAGACGGAGACGCCAGAAGCAGGTCGATCTTTTTAATTAGAACGCGCAAGCGAGTTCTTCTTCTTTGTCCAATTCGTAGTCCTTCGTGGCACATGCACAGCTGTCATCGTCTTTCTCGGGCGAGCACGTGACATTTGCCTCCCTCCGAAAGAAGCATCGTCCCGATGCGCAACTTAGGTGCTCTACCAGGCGTATGAAGTGGTCGTACGAAAACGGTAACTGGGAGCTAATTAACTAGATAAATACGGTTTCATACGCATGACGTGCACGACTTCGGGCAAATGCTTTGGCGCTTAGAACTACAATTAGTGTCGGGGATGACTTCGTAGTTCACGTCGTTCAGGCGTCGCGTGACGCTGTATGGACCAAAGTACCGCCTTAGCAGTTTCTCAGACAGTCCACGTCGACGTATCGGAATCCAGACCCACACTTTGTCGCCTGGTGAGTAGCTAACAAACTTGTGTCGAGTGTCGTAGCGTTGTGCATCTTGATGCTGCTGATGACAGATGCGGAGGCGCGCGAGCTGTCTGGCTTCTTCGGCACGCTGAGTGAATTCTTCGGCGTCTACATGGATGTCGTCACACTCATGCGGCAACATGGCGTCCAATGTTGTCGTTACTTCGCGACCATAAATCAGACTGAACGGTGTCATTCCAGTGGTTTCTTGTCGAGCGGTGTTATAAGCGAAGGTCACGTACGGCAATATCTGATCCCAGTTTTTATGTTCCGTGTCAACGTACATACTGATCATGTCTGTGAGGGTCCTATTGAGGCGCTCCGTCAGTCCATTTGTCTGCGGATGGTATGCAGTTGTTCTCCGGTGAGCTGTACCGCTGAGTCTGAGAACCGACTCCAAAAGCTCTGCGGTGAAGGCAGGTCCTCTGTCTGTGATCACTGTTGTCGGAGCGCCATGCCGAAGGACGATGTTTTCGATGAAAAACTGAGCGGCTTCTGCTGCTGTGCCACGCTGCATAGCTTTAGTCTCCGCATAACGGGACAGGTAATCAGTGACCACAATAATCCATCTGTTCCCTGTTGTGGAAGTTGGAAAGGGACCCAGGAAATCCATTCCAATCTGGGTGAACGGCTTTTCTGGTGCTTCGACTGGATGTAAAAGACCGGCTGGCTTGCTGGGAGGCGCTTTGCGTCTTTGGCAGTCGGTGCACGTTCGCACGTGATGGTTAACAGCAGCAGATAACTTTGGCCAGTAGTACTTGCATCGTAGTCGGCACAATGTTCGGGTGTAGCCTAGATGACCAGAAGTTGCTTCATCGTGGCACGCTTCCATAATTTCTTTGCGAAGAGAGGCAGGCACGACGAGCAAGTGTGGGTTACCGGTTGGTGAGAAGTTTTTCTTATAGAGAACATCGTTTCGCAAGCAAAAAGATGGCAGTCCTCTAGCAAATAACCGCGGCACGTCTTTACGTCGTCCTTCTAAATATTCAATGAGTGGTAACAGCTCAGGGTCACTGCGCTGCTCTCGTGCAATAGTAGCCGTGTTGACAACTCCCAAGAATGCCGCGTCGATGTTTTCGTCATCAGGAGCGACAGTTTCCACTGGCGACCGTGAGAGACAGTCGGCGTCGGTGTGCCTCTTCCCAGATTTGTAGACGATGGTCATGTCAAACTCTTGAAGTCTTAGGCTCCAGCGCGCCAAACGACCAGATGGATCTTTAAGGTTGGTGAGCCAGCACAAAGAGTGATGGTCGCTAACAACCTTGAAGGAGCGGCCGTATAAATACGGACGAAATTTGATGACTGCCCACACCACGGCGAGACCACTCCTTCTCGGTGGTCGAGTAGTTCTCCTCCGTGCGAGAGAGAGTTCTGCTGGCGTAGGCTATTACTCTTTCACAGCCGTCTTGCCACTGCACCAGAACGGCACCTAGACCTACATTGCTGGCGTCAGTGTGAAGTACTATAGGGGCGTCCTGGTCGAAGTGCGCAAGGACTGGAGGTGTTTGCAAGCGTTGTCGCAGTTCATTGAATGCCATTTGCTCCTGTTCACCCCAAAAGAAGGGGACGTCCTCACGTGTGAGTCGTGTCAATGGCGCCGCAATAGACGAAAAGTTCTCGATAAATCGTCGGTAATAGGCGCACAACCCTAAGAAGCGTCTCACAGCCTTTTTGTCACGGGGTGCAGGAAATTGCGCTACGGCGTCTATTTTGGCCGGGTCAGGTCGAACACCCTCGTGACTGACGACGTGGCCTAGGAAGCTGAGTTCGTTGAAACCAAAATGACATTTTTCTGGTTTTAAAGTCAGGCCTGCCGAGCGTATGGCTTGGAGTACGGTGGATAGACGGCTGAGATGTTTCTCGAATGATGCTGAGAATACAACAACATCGTCTAGATAGACCAAGCAATGTCACGTGCTCGCCCGAGAAAGACGATGACAATATAATGCAATCATCGGCGAAAATTCGCATGCGAGATGAGGTGCTGATTGGCAAATCGTTAATATAAATTAAGAACAGCAGGGGGCCGAGGACGCACCCCTGTGGTACACCTGAGGTTACGTGGGAAAGAGGGGATTGGATATTGTTTATTACCGTGAACTGCTGGCGGAGTGAAAGAAAGTTTCGAAGCCAAGATAAAGTGAGCGAATCTAATCGGAGTGAAGATAATTTAGAAATCAGACGACAGTGGGGTACGCGATCAAATGCTTTTGAAAAATCGAGAAAAATGCAGTCAGTCTGAAGGTTATTGTTCATGTTGCAATGTAGTTCTGACGTAAATTCCAGCAGCTGTGTTTCGCACGAAAAACCTTTTCTAAATCCATGTTGGTTGATAAAAAAGTAATGGTTAGATTCTAAGTGCCTGAAAACATGAGAAGCGATTATATGTTCCAGGGGTTTGCAGCAGATGCACGTGAGAGAGATGGGGCGATAACTTTCGGGTGAATGTTTATCACCGGCTTTAAACACAGGGACTATTTTACCAATCTTCCAGCCAATGGGAAGCTGGCCTGTTGCTAATGATTGTCTGAAAAGGTGATACAGGATATTAACAGAAACAGAAAGGGTGTTTTTCAGAAGTTTGGAATTTATACCGTCAATGCCAGCTGAAGTATATAGTTTAAGATTAGTGACAAGAAGTGCGATACCCTCAGGCGTTATTTCAATAGGTTGCATGTAATCTATGTTGAGATCGGGAACGTTCGGAACGTCGGCGTGGTCTTCCCGGGTGAAAACGGATGAAAAGAAGGTGTTAAATGCCGAGGTGCAATGACTATCTGAAAGGGGAGCATGGTGATCATCTAGCAAGGAAATCTGTTTAACATCGTGTTCCGCAGATATTTGATTCCAGAATTTTCTAGGATTTGATTTCAGAAGGGAAGGCAAATCATTAGAGAAATACTTTAGTTTAGCTGATTTAATTGTGGAACAGTATATTTTCAGAAGATTTTTGTACGCCTCCCATGCAGAGGACGTACCAAGTCGTTTAGCCGCGCGGTATAGACGCTTCTTTTTATTTCTGAGCTGCCGGATGGATTTAGTAAACCAGGGGTTTGTTTATCATTTTTTGACCGAAACAAGTGGAATATACCGGTTTGCCAGTGGGCATAATTTGTCTCTGTACAGCATCCAGTTATCATTGACGTCACGACTGGAAGAGGATGGCAGGAATATGTCATTGTAGAAGGTTTCTAGTTCGGAGTTGATTTTGCTGTAGTTAGCTTTATTGTAATCGCGGATTTTTTTATGTTCAATGCCAGAGAAAGGTGGTTGAATGTTAAGGGTTACTTGAAGAAGACAATGATCGCTGAATCCATCTATGTTCAGCATGGTGTTTACTGTTTCAGGAGCAGAGGTGAGAATTAGGTCGAGGATGTTTGAACCACGAGTGGGCTGATTCACCATTTGCGATAAGTTAAAGTCTAAGGTTAGGTTGATAAATTCTGTAGACATGCGGCAAGGGGAAGACAACTGGTTCCAGTCAATCGCGGGAAAATTGAAATCACCAAAGATGAATATGGAATCGGTATGGCAGAGATTGATGGCCTCAGTGATGCTACTGCGCAGTTCTTCCAAAAATGAATGTTTACAGTCAGGAGGGTCGGTAACAATTTCCGATGAGCAGTGTGGCGGACTTCGTTAAGCATGCTACCCAGATAATTTCTATGTTAGAGTGTACTTTGATGGCATACGATTGTAAAGTTTTTTTTTACTGCGAGAAGAACCCCTCCGCCCCGCCTATCAGTACGGTCATTTCGATAAATGCTGAAATTTCTGCGATCAGGGAGAACTTCGTTATCGGTTACGTCATGGTATAGCCAGGTTTCGGTGAGGGCAAGAATATCGCAGTCACAATCGTCAAGGAAGGAACATAACAAATCCCGTTTTGGCATCAGGCTGCAGATGTTAGTAGACGATAGCGATAATGTGGTGATGGCTTGAAAGGGCGAAGTCATATTCTCCTGTAGGGCATATGTTAAAGCAGTATTATCATAAAAAGCAATATTATCAACAGCAGTGCCTTCTTACTGGGAAATTAAGCTAAATGTATCGCACAACGTGTGTAGGCTTGTGCAAATATTTGAATGCTTTGAATATTTGAACGAATAATGTAGTATTTGAATTCACTTCGAATCAAATTTAAATTATCTAAATCTTCCAATTATTCAAAACGAATGAATAGGCACATGTTAGTTCGCATGTGGCACTGTGTAAAAGTGGTTTCACTGCAGTGAAGTGGTACTAAACAGGGAAGACACACATTCAGGGGAAACCGGCACTGTCGCAAAGCCCCACTTGAAGGTTAAGCGAGAATATTACCCTCACATCGGTTCATTCTTTAAGTTTAAAAGCTTGTTATACCAACTTATGTTCTCAAAGTTCAGGTAACTTAAAAAGTAACATATTTTTCAGGCTATCATTCTATCTAAAGTCAAATCTTACTTATATTCAAAGTTTTTTCTGCTATCTTTCATGCTAAAAAAAGGCATTTGTACAGGCCTTGTTTCAATTTTTAAAAACATTGTGCAGGTCAGCTAGGTCATGGCAAATATGTCGATTTTTTAAATAAATGCGATATGTATACTATTAAATTTGATTCGAAATTGATTGACCAAAATCGCTATTCGTATTGATACACAACAGCCGGCACAGCCTGGCTGCAAGAAAGAGAAAGACGACGTTGGTGGCTGGTTGTTGATGAACTGTCGCCATCTTGTTCGCCGAGCACGGTGCATCGTATATAATTTATTAAAATAAGTTACTCGTAACATTATTGGTGGAGGTGGACGACTCCCGTACCTCGATAGAGACGCGCAGCGGTCACAACACCGGGGACTCTTCGGCTACTTCAACTGCCAGTGCCTCATCCCCACCGGTCTCTCGATCAGAGTCGGCAACCTGACGTCACCCTGCCACCCCTGCGGGATCCTGGAACTTTCTCCGCTGACGGTACCATCGACGTTGACTCCTGGCGGCACAGAGTCAGGGCTACCCACCGCTGGGATCCCACGCTCATGCTCGCCAATGTTGTGTTCTACCTTGACGGCACATCGCGGACATGGTTCGAAACCAACGAAGCTGAAATCACAAGCTGGGATCTTTTCAAACCGAAGATCCGTGATCTTTTCGGCGATTCATCTGGTCGTCAGCTCGCTGCCAAGAAGACTCTCGCTACTCGCGCCCAGACGTCTACTGAATCGTACATCTCATACGTTCCTGACGTCTTGGCGCTTTGTAGCAAGGTCGACCAGCGCATGTCAGAAGACAAAGTTAATCACGTCCTCAAAGGGATTGCTGACGATGCCTTCAACCTGCTGGTTTTTAATAATGTTACGAGCATCGACACGATCCTGACGGAATGCCACCGTGTAGAACAGGCTAAAGCCCGCCGCGTCACCCACGGCATCACGTGCCGGCCCAACACAGCTGCTACTTCCTCTTGTGATGACGTCGTCCGCTCAGTTCTCCGATGTGACAACCTCACCCGCATCATTCGTCGCGAGGTCGAGGGCCCAACCAGTAGCTACTCCATTTCCAACACCTGATCCTTCACCGACCACTATCTCACTGATACAAGCCGTCATTCGTCAAGAATTATCGAACGTCGGCCTACACCCCATTCAACCAGTCTACTCTGCCGAGCCTTTTTATCGTCGTCCCTCCGCTCCTCGATTTGGTTCCAACTACTCTCGACAGCGCAATTTGTCCGAATGGCGTACACGGACGACAAGCCCATATGCTTCAACTGCCGACGTGTCGGTCATATTGCTCGCCACTCTGGGCTCCGCCGGCACACTATGGGCCTCCTACCCAGGCCACTTCTGTCCACCAGTCGTCCTCGACATTTGATTTTAATTCCCATATGCCGACCACATCCTCTGATTCTGCCGCACCTCTGACGAGACCTCGCTATGCCCGCTCACCATCCCCTGCTCACCGTCAATCTCGTTTGCCCCCACAACGCCGTCCTGCCTCTCCGACTTATTCGCAGCGCCCCGACCGGAAAACTAGGCAGTGCAGCTTCTGGAGGTGAAGCTGCATTGATGACGACTTCTGCAAGAAATCCTCGTGTAACATTACCGACCACCCGGAATCTCTTGAACGTTACTTTAGGCAATGTACCTGTGCGCGCGTTGATCGATACCGGCGCGCATGTGTCCATAATGAGTGCTACTCTTCGTCGCCGCCCAAAAGAAAGTTATCACACCCGCCTTGAACCGAGCCGTTCGAGTTGCCGACGAGGGAACTGCTGCGATTATTGGCATGTGCTCTGCCCGTGTGACTATCGCCGATAGAAGCACTGCTGTTCTTTTCACCGTTATAGAAAATTGCCCTCATGAAGTAATTCTAGGCATGGATTTTCTAACCGCTCACTCGGCCCTTATAGATTGTCCAGCCGGCTGTCTTGACCTTGAAATGCCTCTACTTTCTGATCTGACCAACCCACCTCAAAGTCGCCTTTGCTGCATTGATTTCGCACGCCTTCCCCCTAACTGTGTCACACATATCGATCTCTTCTTACACCACCTGTACCTGACGGCGATTACATGGTGGCCCCAATTCATGCCGTGGTGCTTACGCATGGCGTCGCTGTTCTGCACACCATTTTGACAATCGTTGAAAACCGCACATGGCTTCCTATTGTCAATTTTGCCCTCACTGCCCAAATTCTTCCACAAGGTATCTTCCCTGGCCGAAATTACTGCTCTACAAGACCATACGGTTGAACCCTTCAGAGTGGAGGATTGCTGCACCTCAGACCATGAAATAACTATCTATCACGTTCATCGGGCGTCGACGTTGACCACATGGTACCATCAGACCTCGCTCCTGATCAAGCGGAAGCCCTTCGTCACGTCCTGAAGTCCTATAGTGACATTTTTGACTTCGCCAGCACGGCTTTAAGCCGAACGAGTGTTGTTACTCATCGCATCAATACTGGTGACGCGAGTCCCATTCACCGTCGTCCATACCGTGTTTCCGCGTCCGAGCGCACAGTCATACAACAGGAAGTCGAAAAGATGCTTGCAAAAGACATAATCGAGCCTTCTAATAGCCCCTGGGCTACTCCTGTCATCCTGATCAGAAAGAAGGATGGAACATGGCGCTTTTATGTAGATTATAGGCATCTCAACAAAATTACGAAGAAAGATGTTTACCCGCTGCCTAGAATCGACGATGCTTTAGACTGCCTTTACGGTGCTACGTATTTTTCCACTATCGACCTTCGATCTGGCTATTGGCAGATCACTGTGGACGAGATGGACCGTGAGAAGACCACATTCGTCACTCCTGAAAAGCTTTATCACTTCAAAGTTATGCCCTTTGGTCTCTGTAATGCGCCGGCCACATTCGAAAGAATGATGGACTCATTGCTCCAAGGGTTTAAATGGTCAACCTGCTTATGTTATTCAGAGGACATTATCGTTTTCTCGCCCACATTTGACCCCCATCTCAAGCGTTTATCGGCGATTCTCAAGTTTTTCGTCGAGCCGGACTTCAACTGAACTTGTCGAAATGCCACTTCGCTTGTCGTCAAATAACCGTACTTGGCCACATCGTCGATGCCGCAGGAGTCCGCCCGGATCCTGAGAAAATTCGCGCCGTCACGGACTTTCCTGTTCCGAAGTCAACAAAGGACCTTCACAGTTTTGTGGGCTTGTGCTCATACTTTCGACTGTTTGTTAAGGACTTCGCCATCATTGCACGCCCACTCACAAACCTCCTGAAGAAGGACATCCCGTTTTTCTGGGGCGCTGATCAAGCCTCATCTTTTTCCCAGCTCACGACGCTCCTTACAACACCGCCGATTTTAGCTCTTTTCGATCCATCAGCTCCAACCGAGGTTCGAACTGACGCTAGTGGGCATGGCATCGGGGCAATGCTATTGCAACACCAGCACAGACATGACCGTGTTATAGTATATGCAAGCCGACTGCTATCTACAGCCGAGCGCAACTATTCAATCACAGAGCGTGAGTGTCTCGCTCTTGTGTGGGCAGTCGCTAAGTTTCGCCCCATACTTATACGGGCGTCCATTCCGGGTAGTCACCGACCACTACACGCTCTGCTGGCTGGCCTCACTCAAGGATCCCACAGGACGCCTCGCTCGTTTGTCCCTACGATTAAAAGAATACACGTTCACCGTATCGTACAAAACAGTGCGGTCACATCAAGATGCAGATTGTTTATCACGCTACCCTGTGGAAGAGGCTGCCCATACTGACACCTTTCCAGACCTTCTGTCTGTGACGCAGCTACTCAACCTTGGCCACGAACAACGCCGGGATGCTTCCCTGCGAACCATCATTGACAAGCTTGAGTCAATGCCTTGCGACGCATCTCTACAAATGTTCCTGGTAAAAGACTGCATCCTGTATTGCCGTAACCTCGATCCATATGGGCATGACTTGCTCCCCGTCATACCAGCACATCTTCGTGCGACTTTTCTCAACCAACTTCATGACGCTCCTTTGGCGGGCCACTTGGGCGTCTCTCGCACATACGACCGTGTACGTCGTTTCTTTTGGCCTGGTTTTGCCCGCTCTGTTCGCCGCTACGTCGCCGCTTGTGAGCCCTGCCAGCGCTGCGAAAAGCCATCTTCCCTACCAGCTGGATTCCTTCAGCCGATCGACATTCCCATTGAACCTTTTTTTCGAGTTGGCCTCGACCTGCTTGGCCCATTCTCAATCTCCAGCTCAGGCAACAAATGGATCGCTGTCGCCACTGACTATGCGACAGGGTACGCTATCACACGAGCACTTCCAATGAGTTGCGCAACTGATGTGGCAGACTTTCTGGTATATGATATTATTTTAGTACACGGAGCTCCACGCCAACTTCTCACTGACCGGGGCCGGACCTTCCTATCAGCTGTCGTCGATGAAATCCTGCGCTCTTGCTCTGCCAAGCACAAGTTTGCCACTTTGTACCATCTGCAAACGAACGGTCTTATGGAGCGCCTCAACCGCATCATAACCGACATGCTTTCTAAATACGTAGCGGCCGACCACCAGGACTGGGACGTTCATTTGCCATTTGCGACGTTCGCATATAATTCGTCACGTCACGACACTGCCGGCTATTCACCATTCTATCTTCTATACGGCCGAGAACCCGCCCTACCATTTGACACCTTGCTGCCCTCGGTCACTGAGTATGCCGGCGAAGCCATCGCGCGAGCTGACCACGCATGCCAACTCGCCCGCAGCCGCCTGCAGGCTTCACAAGAGCACCAAAGACAGCTCTACGATTCCCATCATCGAAACGTGCACTTTGCACCGGGTTCCCTTGTCCTCCTCTGGTCCCCCACTCGGCGTGTAGGGCTTTCTGAAAAACTGCTGTCGCGCTACACTGGACCATACCGCGTCGTTCGCCAGGTGACTGACGTTACGTATGAGATCGTTCCAGCCGATTCAACGTCATCATCGTCACCTTCGAGTGACATCGTGCACATAGCTAGACTCAAGCCTTATCACCCTCCTTCTACCGCATCCGAGTTGCTCAAGCACCGAGACTGTGCTTCTACCGCCGGGAGGTTATGATACACAACAGCTGGCACAGCCTGGTTGCAAGAGAGAGAATGACGACGTTGGTGGCTGGTTGTAGGTGAACTGTCGCCATCTTGTTCTCCCAGCACGGTGCATCGTATTTGATTTATTAAATATGTTACCCGTAACATTATGAATTCACTTTGAACCTAAAATTTACTATTCGCACAAACCTAGACATGCGGCCTGAGTGGGACATTTATTGATCCCGATGACGTAAGTGTCTACCTACAGTTAATCACTAGTAACAAAACCAACTGGAATAAAAAAAAACATTCCGTGTATTAAGAGACGTAAATAAATGCTGTTTGTTCATTTCTGGTTGGTTTGTAGAAAAATTAACTACCTGGCATAACTGTGGTAAACGGCACGAGTGGTTAACGAGTTGTTTTCGGCTGGTTAGGCCAAATAGGTGGGGCCATTTAGTGGGGCCCAGCTGAACCAAGCAAGCAGAATCATGGCCTCTTATATTGCATAAAATTTTTCAATGACCATTGTTGCTACTATGGCTCCCACTACTTTCACTCTGCTGCTACGGCGGCCGCATACTAAAGGCGGGCATGTCGGGCATGACAGCAGTGACGTCTGAAAAACCGTTCTCAGGCGCAGGTTATTTGAAGTGTGCTAACACGATGGCGACCAATAAAACGAGATTTTATTTCAAAATAAGTACTTTCTTGGCACAAAACTAGCACTACAAGGTTTCTGAACCACTATTTCAAGAATCAACGTTGATTTAGTATGTGCCTTTACTGTTTCTTGAAGGTTAAAACATTCTCATTTTTTCATGTCATGGATTTCTATAAAACTCTGCTCGCTTTTGGAAATCATTTTTTAATGCTGTAGAAGTTTCATAAATTTATCTTTACAACCTTTTAATGTACAATATATTTCTTCTTATGGTCAAACTCGTTCGAAATTTCATGTGTTGTAAGTTGTCTGCCTGAGGGCATCATATTTTTAATTTCTTTTATTTGCGACACAATTTCTTTAGCTCTAGTGTTTCATGAAGTGACTGTGCAATGAGCACCGAAGCTCTCTGCAACTCACCGAATAGCTAATTTTGAAAAGGCCATACTGAAAGAGTAAGAAATCTGTGCCCCCCCCCCCCTTTTTTTTTGTACTTCAAGAAATACAGTTGAGCTCGCTTATAACGAACCTCAGCCTGATGTGGCATCCGTTCGCTGTATACCGAAGTTCGTAGTAAATGAAACACAGCTTTTTAAAAAGTTGCAAGTGAAAACACAAACTTTTTTGCTCATAAATGTCTGTGATGCTCGTGTTTCAAAGAGCAGAAGCGATAACGGTGGTCTCTAGTTTATTTCAAACAGCAGCGTGCTTGCTCGCCGAGGCCTGTGGCATATGCTGCATGAGGCACTGGCTCCAAAGTTTCGTCCTTCTCGCAATTAGATTCCTCCAAATCGCTCTTGCCATGTACTTCATTCACAATTCTCTAATCCGTGCACGATTCTACGGTGTCGGCGTCATCATCATCTGCCGTAATGAAACAATCGCAACAGATGTTCCACCCGCTCTCCGATGTCGGAGTCGACGGCGCGCTGTCACAAGTCGCCACCTAAGTGATCCTGTTCGGAAGCTTCAGGCTAGGCATCAAGCCCGGCGTCGACGAAGTCGGCCTCGCGAAAACAGTATTGCACGCATGTAGCCGTCACCGCTGCCCACGAAATATTCACCATCTCCACAACCAAAAACCGAGACGCCCGAAGCGGCAAGTTGGCTGCCAGGTGGTCAACAGCTATGAGCAAGCGCTCCGCAACCTAGCACCTAACGCGCGGATTACACTCAAGCCAAGCGGTCACACTTTCGACGTTTTGTTAGGCAGCAGGAAAAAGCATACAAGTCCTCCCGTCTGCCATCCTGATCACACACACACACGTGCGCACACGCACACACACACACGTGCGCACACCACACACACGGCGCACACACACCAAGAGTGAGCAATGAGCAAGACGCGCACACGCACACACACACACACACACCAAGAGTGAGCAAGACGCGCGCACACACACACACACACACACACACGCACGCACGCACGCACACACACACACACACACACACACACACGCGCGCGCGCGCGCGCGCGCACACACACACACACACACACACACACACACACACACGTGGAACAGCTCTAGGCCAGTTTCTAGTCGGAAAACAAAACTAACTCGAGCCAGCGTTGCTGGCGTCGCGGAGCGGTGGAGACGGGCGAAGGGGTTGTGTTCAAGAGAGGAGAGCAGATTTGCGAGAGAAGGGTGGAGTTGCGATTGAGTGAAGATAGGGGAGGACACGGCGGGAGGGGGACCTTGAAAACCAAAACACGCGGGAAGGAGGTAGGTCGGGTAGCTTGCTTGAAAGGTCCGTGAAACGCACAACTCGCACGTAGATAACTTGGGAAAGAGTGCCTCCATGCGCAGAAGTCAAAGCACGGCCGCCTGGATCGGCGCGCGCGACAGTGTTCAAAGAATCAGCAGTCACGGTAAAAAAAAATCTTTTTGTTGCGCCGGCGGGTTTGCGTGGCTTCACCGACTTTCGCGATCTTTCGCGAATCGTTCCGCGCAAATTAACAGCCGTTTTCACGCTTCCACACGCGTGTGGAGGGCATGCTGAGCCGAGTGCGAAGTGAACGAAAACAGGTCCTAAACACAAAACGAATCGCAAGTTATGAGAGTCGGTGGGGTAGCGTATGCGTGTGCATTAGATGCAGACGATCGGATACAGTCCGTGGCCGACGGTGTTGGCAAATGGTCTGGTCACTCCAGGCCGGCGGCGCCAACGACAGTACCAGTGATCATAAACGGAGAAGATGGATGACCGATCTTTTGAAAGACCAGTGGCAGTGTGAAAACACGGGCCTCGTCTGGCGATGCGCAGTGCTCAGAGGAGCGGGGGGGACAAAGCACGGTGGGGTGCGTAACAAAAAGCGTTCGGGGAGAGTGGCAACTATAGAGGGGCGCGGAGGCAGGGTCGGCGCTTAACAATAAGAATGTATGGGCACCTTGCCGATGCCTGATTGGTGGTCGAAAGTGGTTTCCGGGGCAGTCTGCCGAGCGCCGACCCCGTTCGCTGTAACCAATCAGTGGCGCTGGGAGACGTTCGCTGTAAGTGTGATTTTGCGCCATTGAACCAATGTATATTTTCACGGTCACGTGGATATTGTTCGTATTAAGCGGAAGTTCGTTTTAAGTGGGGCCGTTATATGTGGGCTCGATTGTATAGGACAAAAAACTGACCTGAAAAAGACCCAGCAGTTGCAGAGAAATCAGCGAGACAAGTGAAGCAGGAAGCTATAAAAGTTGCTGTAAGAAAGTGTCTTCTGAAATGATACCAACGATATTACAGTAGACTCTCGGTGAACAGAAATCTGTTTAACGGAACTGCTGCGTAGATAGAACGACTGCCTCCAAAACAATTGGATTTTTTACTTGGATTCTCCACCCTTGTTTATCTCTCGGTAAATGGAGCCTTACTTGTGGTTGCGTTTTTACCGCTATGAGTAAGCAATGAACGTGATAGCAACAAATATTAAGACCATACGAAGTGAGGCTGGCAGAGCAACACTTTTCGCAATCTCTTCCATAGGCCGGCAAAGAAGGGGAACTGACACACTCACCGAATTTCCCGAGTTGGAATCACTCGGACTCATACTCATGAAAGCTTTCTTCAACCGGACTTCCTCGGACTCAAATTAGCCAAAATATTACTCATTCGGACTTGCGACTCGATTTGAATCTGAGTGAGTCCGAGTGAGTTGACTTATAAGCGAGTTCATTCGGCGAACTCGCAATCGACTGATGGCTGCCGAGCTAGCGCACGTACCAGCGATCACGGCGACGTCCTTAAAAGCAATGTTCAGTTTCTGGTTGAGCACCTCCCTACTGTCCCCTATCTTTTCACGCTCGTTCAAGATGAGTGGGGTGTTTCTTCTTTGCTTGAAGGCAGGCCTCCCCCGATTGGGATGTTATTGCATGCGCCCTGAGCAATAGAGATGGACCTGCTGCTTCTGCCGCGTTCATCACATCACCCCCGCTCACGTGCTTTTACCCGCAGGTAGAACATGCTATGATGTGTGGGTGGATGCTGTTAATTTGAATCTAATACGGGTCACGACGGCAACGGCGACGGCAAAAAACTTCTCGAGATTATCCATATACTTGCTATTGCAATAAGGCCATTGCGCAATTTTGCTTAGGGTTTGAAAAATGCAGCACTGCAGCTAGCTATAGCCGAATCTCGATAATTTGAACTTGCAGGAGCCCGAAAATTTGTTCGAATTTAAAGAAGTTCGAATTAATGGAAGCTAAATAAACTGTGGGTTCTCCATGCAGTGGCGCATGTGCATTGAGCTAACACACGAAGGAAAAGTTTCAGAAGGCTTGCATTTATTCACAAATCACAGGACATTCGTTATTAATTGAAGTAATCGATGATGCGCGTCTGCCCACGTTTGCCTTGCAGCGAGTCAATCAATTTCGCACGCAGCTTGCAAAGCATTTCTACGTCGGCTTCAGCATTCTCCTGGCAAGAGAAGTTGCGGGCGGAAATGTCCAGCGCCGACACTTTCTAAAGACAACGGCAACGACTGCGTAGCGGCCGCAGCATGGCCAGCAGGGGACGAGAAAGGAGGAGCGTAGAGAAGAGAAGCAGAGAGAAGCAGATCGGCATTTGAGAAAAAAGCCAACTCCACGGCAGTTTATTTTTTTTTTGCTCTATTCGTGCGCTTCGTTGAAAGGAGAAGGGATAATTATGTGGCAGGGACGGGAAAGGGGAAACGTGGCACAGGCGCGTGAGAGACCCCCCCCCCCCCGCCTCAATGTGCAGAGCCGTGCTCCCCCAAGGGGCAAGGGCTGTATAAGATAGTGCCTTTTTCCTTTCCTTCAACCACACATTCATTCGACCCAGTGACAGCTTTCTTTTTTTTCTCTCTCTCTCTTCGCACGTGGTGTTGGAAGGAAAAGGGTCCTTACGTGGCAGGGACGGAAAAGGGAGAAGCGTGACACAGGCGCATCGCAGATCGGTATTTGAGAGAGAGCAAACATTCCACTGCAGCCTTTTCTTTCCTTTTCATTTCCTTCGTGTCCAGCGTTGAGGTGTTGCAGGTGCCGCCGCGGGATCGGTCAAGGTGCTGAGAGAATTTTCGGAGCTCGGTATGTTCGAATCAATCGCCACAAGTGCTTGGGCATTCGAATTACCGGGAATTTCGCCCATTGGAATACACATAGCTTTGACGGGACCTCATTGCAAGTTCGAATTAAGCGTGTTCGAATGAATGAGATTCGACTGTATATTGTTTACAAGTGCTGTCGGGCCCCGCCGCGGTGGTCTAGTGGCTAAGGTACTCGGCTACTGACCGGCAGGTCGTGGGTTCGAATCCCGGCTGCGGCGGCTGCATTTCCGATGGAGGCGGAAATGTTGTAGGCCCGTGTGCTCAGACTTTGGTGCACGTTAAGGAACCCCAGGTGGTCGAGATTTCCGGAGCCCTCCACTACGGAGTCTCTCATAATCATATGGTGGTTTTGGGACGTTAAACCCTACATATCAATCAATCAATCAATACAAGTGCCATCGGAGCTATATCTGCTCTGAACGTTGTTTCTGGCAGCTCCAAGTTTGTACAAAAGGCACTCTTGCCTGCTCTCAGGACTGATGTCAAACACTTGTGTCCTGTTTCACCCCTGAAAATGTGATTTAAAAAAAAAGTTTTTTTCTTTGCTTTTTTTATGATACAAAAGCCGTGCCTTTCCATAAGGAAGTGTGCCTATGCCATTCATGCATAGTGCAATACTGTGGTGCCACGCCTCTGACTATCGCTTATTGCTCCCGTGTCCTGCAGAGCAGCTGCGAGAGAAGGCAAGCATTGCGGTGCCTCCCGACTATGGCCGCACGATGTTTGGCGTCATGGACGAGACCGGCACATTGCAGTATGGACAAGTGTTTGTCCAGTATTCGCGGGACTTCGCACGCTACTTGCCCGAAGATGAGTACGTTGTGCTCAAAGGTACGGCTTTGCGACGGATAGCCTCTTATACCTGCATTTGGTATCACCAAGAGTTTTCAAGAAAAAATTTGCGAGCATCTCAGTGCGTGATATTCGTACTGGCGTTGTCATTCAGGGTAAACTATGAAAAGTACAAATTAGGGATGTGTGAATATTCGAACTTCCGAATATTTTTCTATTAGTTCTTGCCATTGGATTCTATTTGCACTGGAATTTTACTGTTGAAAGTATACAAACCTCTGAAAAAGTGGCTGTTATGGCGTCATTTACCTAAAATCGAAGTATACTGCTTCTAAATGAAAAATCTAAGCCCAAATGCACCTTCACGTAGCTCTACAATATCTTTTAAAACAGTAGTGTGCCACTATGTCCACAATCGGAAGAAACAAAGGCCAGCAGAGTGCATCCTCATAGGAAGGGAAATTTATTCTGCTGGCAGCCTTTTCTTGAGTGATCCAATTTTGCTGGCTTTAAGGTTACTTTTGGATACACTTCGATTGTTTGCAGTTTCAAGGGCCGTTACCTTGATGAGCTCAGTCTACACAGAGCTGCTTGAGAATGGCCATTTGTAATACGTGAACATCAAATACAAACATCAAACAAATTCGGTCTGTTGATAATACGTGAACATGCTTATATATGATTTCTATTGCAATAATTTGAGTGTTTTAAAGTGCCATCTGTAAGTGCTTCTGTAAATTGTTGTACTAGCAACAACGACAATGTACCAAAATCTCGCTGCTCGTATGGGTATAGCCTTATGAACCCAGCTTTTCCTAGAGTCTGTTATATTAACTCTATGGTGTGCACCTTGGTCTGCCACATCTGTTGAGCCTCCATAGTATTCGGAGGGGTGGTTGAGGAAATGGTGTCTGTTCCTTTCGTGCGTAAAGTGTTCCTGGCACCACTTTGGTTGTACCAAATACCAACCTAGCCAAAATACCCATTACTCCAGCATTACTCCAGCGCTTCACCAACCTAGCCAAAAGCTTTCATGTGCGTATCTCGTATAAGAATAAGTTCAGAGATCCTCTGCAGCTTTTGTTCTGTAATTTCGAAAAGTATGACTTGAAATTTCGAGAAATATTTTAAAAAAATGTTTGATTCTTACTCAACTTCTTGGGTGTGTTTTTTGCCGTGCTCTGTACGGCGGCAGTTTTCTTTATAGTCTTCGCCGTACGGGGACGTCTTCTACCCGCCGTTTGAAATTTCGTACTGCAATGACAATATGCTCACAGGGAGGTGCTGCCACCTTCTCGGACTTACAAAATTATGTTGGGAATGATTGTGCTGCCTTTTTGTATAGATTACTAATTTCTAGCATTGGCGCATCGTGTGGTGTCTGGTAACGCCGACGGGCAACACCCTTTCGTGGTTGCGGTTGCACTGATTGCAATGGAGGTGTGCGAAACTCGATTTTTATTTTCACTCCCACGCAAGGATGGTGGAAGTTGATTTACATCTTTGTAGGCAATGCTGTTGGCTTCTGTATCGCCAACACTTGCGTGGTATTCTCGTTCTTAACTAGTTTACTCTGCCCAAGGCAGACACATGTACAGATGATGTCATGTGTTTGCCAGCATAACTCATCGCTCCAAGGTGAAAATGGAGACTCATGTTGTGGGCAGACCATGAGGCACTGTGCGTAGATCCGTGTTATAATATAGAACATTTTGCTGTTCTAAGCAATGCTGACACCAAATAACTGTTCATCTATTTTTAAATGTGCAGCATTTTATAGCTGCACCTAGTCTAAAGTCCGGCGTCGGCGGTGCCGTCGACACTCCCACTGCGCATGCTCGCGCCAACTGCTGCTCTCCTTCTCCTCTCTCACCTTGCAAGGCCGACGCAGGCTGCACCTGCTAGTCAAAAACAGACTACTCGCGCTGCATAACTGTTCACTGGGCACTCCAAATGCATAGGCACTGGATCGCGCGTTTGGAATCAGTCAAGGGTGTCTTTACTTGGCATTCGCTTGACTTGACGCTTTGCTCGACTAGAGCACATGCGATGTAAACAACAGCACCTTCAACCAGTAGTGGGGCACAACCCAACAACAGCGTCCCACTACTGGTTTAAGGCAATGCTTCTCCTTCATTAAACAAATAGGAATAATAAAGAATAATAAAGACAAAACAACAATTAAGCATCATCAAACCATACCCAATTCTGCAACATTCACATGGTCAGCTTTTCTTTTTATTACTACAACTTTTTTCCCGATTTACACATTTTGTATATTTAGAAACCGCTAAAGTTATTTGACCACCTGAAAAAGTTTTTTTTTGTATTAGCTTCACACCCAAAATTTTGTTACCCGCACAGTTTTAGTACAGACGCAAGAAAGTGATCGTTCCTTATACAACCTCTTTGCAGGCCCTGTGATTGTGACCAAGAAACCCCTGCGTGCATGCTGGCGACATCCGCAAGCTGGAAGCCGTAGATGTTCCGGCACTGCACCATATCCGTGACTGCATAGTCTTTCCTTCTATTGGTAAACGGCCTCACCCCAACGAGATGGCTGGTAAGTGGTGCGGTTCAGCTTTCATTCCGTGCGTTGTCTTCGGTGACTGATTCTTGTTAATGGTCGACAGATCTTTCGGTCTTTCTGAGGTGCCAGAGGCTGCAGGGAGGCATAGTGATGTGGTGGTCATGCTCCATTCACTTTCTTATAAGTCCTTGAACTACAAAATTCTTGCCTCACCGGCTCAGCACCTCTTGATCTTTACTGTTGACAATGTGTTAGAACACTAATTTTTTCGGCAAATGGAAACTGCCTAAAGGGGCCCAGCAATGCCTTTTCAGGTTGCCATTGAATGACGTCATTAAAGGAGTGGCACTAGGCAGTAGATTTGGAGCAACAACGATCCAAGAGTTGCGGCATCATGGCTTCTACAAATACAATGTACTCAAAAACCTTGATATAATGATCCCAAATATATGAATTATTGGTTATAAACGAAGTAAATAAAGAGTACCCTGTTATAAAGGTTCCTTACATATGTTTATAACAAATTTTTGGACAAAGTATCTTCATGGCAGGTATTACTTTGTTATAATAGATATCAGTGTATGTAGGGGCAGGCGCACTCCTGCTGAACGATGCCTCCTTACCCTGCAACATTACACTGTTTGGGTAAATATACTTTCTAGCTTGTTCTATAGTTAAAGGCAGTTTCTATTCGGTTGCTGTTATGGGTTTTTGTAACTCTGCACTCTTTTACTTGATGACAGATTGCATTTATAACCAGTGAGCAGTACGCGAATGGGCAGTAGACGCTCGCTAAATAGAAATTTCTTGCACAGAACCGCTCCCTAAACGTAACACTTTCCCTCTATCCTTGAGCATATTGGTCCTCGGGGAACCCTGGGCATTTTTCACTCTGTCAATAAATTCAGAAGCCAGAGTACTTAGAATATTTATTTACTGACATGCTACTGAACTCACAGTGGTGGGAAACCTGCGTCAATTGCGCCAACCTGTGCTAACTGGAAATTACTGTGCCATTCTGCTCCAAAAGGCTCTTTTTTGTCTAATTTGCGCCATTGCTGCACCGCAAGGGGGATTGTTGAACCGAAAGTAATGTTGACACCGACACATCGCGAGGGTATATTACGTGACGGTCGCCATCTTGTACACTGGCAGTGCTGCATTTGCATACACTTGCGCTGCTGCAAAAGCATCTAATCAGCCGATCAATTATTCTGACTTGCACGCGATTGCGGTGGTGCTTTTTCTGGTAACCATGGCAAGAACAAAGGCAACGGGGTGACTCCCTAAAAGTGCGCCCGTATGGCTTGTCGACAAAAAGCCGACGTGTGTGGCATAGTGCCGCTTCAAGCCTGCTGCCCACTTTAATAGCCAGCGATTGCCTGTGAGCGCTGAAGTACCGATCGCTACCGTCTGAATCGTTGTGCGGGACTGTGTTGAGCGTGTAGCGCTTAGCAGAGGCGAAAGTACCTCACTGTTGCGGAGTTGAGCGTTGTGGATTGAAAACACCGAGATAGCAAGCGTAGTACACGCTTTCATGAGACGACAGCCCGAACGCGCCTCCATCCACTGCCAGGACCCCGCAGAGAAATCGCTTGCAGAAAGCTCTCATCGTCGCGTTAACCTAACAGGCTTCTAGTCGCATCTCTGCACGGTCTGCAGCGCAGTGGGTTCAAATGGCTCCGCATGGTATGCAAGCCAAATAGGCGAAGCGCTGCACGCAACTAGCCAGTAGAACGATCGGCTCCTTGCGACCGAACCATGTCTAAAGGAAAAAAAAAAAAAAACTGTGTCACTTTTTACTAAGTAGCATGTCGCGGTATACATTTATCGTGGACAGCCGATTGTGTCCGTTTAGTCACGATGTCAGTCGCTGCGCTGATGCATATCCCGGACATTGCAGTAGTTTGAAATGCTCTTCGGTGTCGCCATAGCGTGTCATAGGATGGCTGTGCGGGAATGCCAATCATTTCTGAATGTGGGCATAAAGAAAAAAAAAATGACTTCGTGGTGGGCACTATACGCAATAATTACTGTGGAACTGCAGCTATTCTCTCTTTTTAGTGGTGATGGGGCACGTAAAGAAATGCGAATTGGTACCCGGCCATTGGCATGCGCACGGGGCAGTGGGGTGCAAAGCCAGTCCCATGCATTGACATGATAGGGAGGGGGGCGCTGCGACGAACCTTCACCCATCCCTCCCCCGCTGAATGGGAAGCCTGCGCATGCTTTGTACTTAGTGGTTGACGCATGACGCATACTACGTTTAGTGTGTAGTTAGCCATGTCCCCGGCAAATTCTCAGCATGTATGTACATATTAACGAGTTTTTACTGTAATGAGCTAGCTTGTTTGTGCAATATCTCTCACTATCTTGTGTCTCCACTTCTGTACATATTCTTACTTTTATTTTTTGTGCTTAATTGGTGGGCTTTCTGCTGCTGTATAAATTATTTTGTAAAGTGAGGGAACAATAAACTATTAAAGCAAAATTTTCTTCTTCTGTATTTGTCATAAAACGCCCGTGCGTACTCCAAAATTCTGGAAGGCATTCCCAACACCGAACTCAGTTTTCTTGCCCCAGAAAGTAAATGCAGGGCTCAGTAACACTCACAACCAATTGCATATGGACTGAAAGGCATAATTTGGCTTGCAAATTAGTACACGCACAAAAAGGCAGGTATGCGATGACAGCATGAGCGGCCTGTCATTTGTTGTGGCTTAAAATTCGTTGCGAATTGGAATTGTTGCAACTGAATTTGTCGCGGCTTAGAATGGTATGGGCGTTTTTTCCTGCAACACTTTAGTATCGTTCACGTGGCGAGCAAAGAAAAGGCCAGTTATCTTAATTTATCGGGTGTTCCAAGCGCTTTGGTTAATGGACAGCAGCATGCTCGCTTGCATAACGGGAAGGAATATTACTCTCAGCCCTCATTATAATAGGGCTGCATCTTACAAAAAAAGTAAGTTTGTTATACCCAGAATTTCGTTATAAAGCTTATTCCCAACACTGTCTATTGCAAGACTGTTTTTCATTTACTTTGTTATAAATGATATTTCATTATATGAGTGTTCATTATATTGAGGTTTAACTGTAGTAAATCCCCTTCTACGTTATTTACAGGTTCTGACTTGGATGGAGATGAGTACTCGGTCATCTGGTATGAACCACTCATCTTTCACAAGAATGATTCTCCGATGGACTTCTATAGTGATGAAGCTGTGGAAAATGAGGGCCCTGTAAAGGTTGGTGTTGTCTATTCTGTTCAGTTTCGTTTTTGGTTATAGTTGCGAGCCGGCGCCTCGCACGTCAGAGATGTATGCAATATGCCTCACATGCACCGCTAGGCCGCATATGAGGCGTATGTGTACATAGTTGTAAGTAAATCGGTTGGTGACGAGCACGTGTTCGAGACTAATGTTTCTTTCACTCGAAGTCATGAGTGGCTGCTGTCGGCAGCGTTGGCGTGCTGCGGTGCTTCACTCATCTTGTTTGATGTCGCAGCCACTTCAACCCCGACACAACAGTTGGCTGCCATTGTTAAACTTCAGTTGCATGCATTTCACATTGGGACACTCATTCTTAGATAGTTTGGCAAATCGGTTTTTCCAGAAACTTGCAAGATTAGGTGATTGGGGGTGGAAGTGCTGCGCCATCCTGCACCAGTCTGACCTGCTGCGCCTAAATGACAATTTGCGTGTGCATTGCCAAATGTAGCCGAATTTTTTTTATCGATGAGCAAAACGCGTTGGATACACAAAGAACGCAGCCAGCCGCAACCATATCCCATGTAGTTCGGTCACGTCGTATTTCAGTTCAGGCATGGTGCTTGCACCATGCGGCAA
>WOVY01013968.1:0-94650 GCA_013436015.1 Rhipicephalus annulatus
TTTACGCAGTCATTTTAATTAGATTAGTCGACCCAACACTCCCTTCATGTAAAATAGCTCTCCGTTAGTGTTGTCAATGCAAAACTCACAGACGCGTGACGAGACGCTAAAGTGATCGTTGGCGCGTTGGCATCAGCACGAACCAGTTCGATAACTTGCGTGAGCAAGATGACTTCATGGTGATGTCTTGAAGACGTCGCCGATTGCCAGAATTAATGACGTGGTTTTCGGTCACGTAACTCATATGCTTTTTTATACACAATAAGCAAAGAGAAACACGTGTTTTAGGGTGAAAGCCTCAAAAGTATCATGAAACCCTAAAATAACTTTCAGCTAGGTCGGCGTCAGCGCAAACTATCCAAAATTGACTTGATCACAGATGACATGTCCATCACGTCCGAGATCGCGATAATTTTTTGCGTTCTTTTCACGTCAGATTCGGCGCCAGACATCATGTGGCAATGCATTCGGATATGCGAAAAAAAATATCCTTGCTCAACTGACTTGAGCACTATGAGAAATTTTATGTACAAGCCTTTCCTTTTCACAAACTACTCATTTGATAGAAAGCACATGTGCTGCATATTTGTAGCACCGTTTCTGTTAGCGCATTACTGTGAAATGAACACTTAACGACTCGCCTCCTTTGCCATCCCATGAAAGGAGGTCGCTTTTGCTTTCAAATAATCTTCGGGCAATGGATCATAGACCAAGTGACGCAATTCTAATTATTTTTGTGCACATGTCCCGCACAGTACGCCAGGGTGAACTAACAAGAGCACTTCGATTGTGAGGTACCCAAAACCAGGCATTCCTAGCCTATACTGGTTTGCCTCATAGTGTTAGGCAAGTAGTATAATGCTTCATGGTAAAACTGTCGTAGATATTGTAAATAAACTCAAAAAGACATACAACATTAAGGTGGTACAGGCCTACACGACTAAATGAAGCCACGATGACGTATTAGTTGAAAGCTTCTGAGGACGGCAATGTGTGAAATAAAAAATCAGTATACTATACAGATAAACTACTTCAATGCCAAGGCATGAAAGAAGCAGGCTGAAGACCAGGCAGTAGGAGATTACGGTATCGGTACTAGAAATACCACATTAGAATTATTAGTAGAATTCATATAACGTAATAATTTACGGTTCTTGAATACCTTCTACCGAGAACGAGAAATCGTAAGTGGACATACAGAATGCCCTAACGGCGAAAATAAGAACAAAATACACTTTAATGAGTGCACACCCAGGCACAGTTCAGAATGTGGAAGTGCTCGGCAAGGTAAAATGCAGTGACCATAGAGTGGTAAGGTCTCGAATCCACCTAGAGTTAAAAAAGGAACGACAGAAACTGATACGCAAGAAGCCAATCAGTGAGCTAGCACTGATGGGAATGTACAGGAATTCAGTCTCACTTCAGAATCTATACTCGGCTCCTAATGCGGAAACCGACCTTAGCGTCGACGCAATGAATGATAATCTGACGAGCATTTTTACGGAGTTTGCAGTGGAAATCGGAGGTATGGTAGTTCGACAGGATGCTACCACACTGTCTAAGGAGACAAAGAACCTCATTCGAAAATTACAAAGCGTGAAAGCCTCAAACACAACAGACAAAATAGAACTGACAGAGCTTTCAAAGTTGAATTATTAGCGTAAGATAAACGATGTAAGAAGGTATAACAAGGAGAGAATCTAACGTGCTCTAAAGCACGGGAGCGTTCAAGCGTGAAGATTAAACTTGGTATATGCAAGAACCAGACGTATGCACTAAGGTACAAGGACGGCAATGTAACTACCAATATAGATGGGAAGCTAAAGTAACAGAGGAGTTATACAGTGATCTGTACGGTCGCCGGGACAACCACGACCATGATGTATACATATAAGAACTAGCAGTAACCCAGGTGACATCCCACCAAGTAATGACAAAATAAGTGAGGAAAGCTTTGTAAGGAATGCAAAGAGGCAGACCTGCTGGTCAGGATCAGGTAACATCAAATCTGCTGAAAGACGAAGGACAGATCGTGTTAGAAAAACTATATAGCCACCCTGTTTACGAAGTGTCTATCTGGCGGGTGGTACCTGAATCTTGGAAGAGTGCTAACATCATCTTAATCCATAAGAAAAGTGACGACAAGTACTTGAAGAATTACAGGCTGATAAATTGCTCTTCATCGTAAGCAAGATATTTAAAAATGTAATTGTGAGCAGAATTAAGACAACATTTATATTAAATGAACCAAAGGAACAAGCAGGATTTTGAACAGGCAAGTCAACAGTCGACTACATTAATACTATCAATCAAATGATAGATAAATACTCAGAATACACCAAACCACTTTACGCAGCCTTCATAAATTACAAGAAGGCATTTGGTTCAGTAGATAAATCAGCAGTCATGCAGACACTACGGAATCAGGACGTCGATGAAGCAACACAACATCCTGGAAGAAATCTGCAGCGGATCCAAGGCCACCGTAGTGTTTCATAATGAAAGCGACAGAATACCAATAAGGAAAGGTGTAAGACAAGGAGATACAATCTCCCCAATGTTATTTACCGCGTGCTTACAGGTGGTTTTCAGAGTACAATAATGGGAAGATTAGAGACAACAGTTAATGGAGAGTACCTCAGTAACCTCCGCTTCACCGATGACATTGCAGTGCTGAGTACTTCAGCTAACGAATTCCAATTTATGATTTCTTAATTACACAAGGAAAGCAGAAAGGTAGGTCTTAAAATCGTCTGCAGAAAATTAAAATCATGTACATTGACCTCGGAAAAAAATAGCACTTCGAGATGGGTAGCAGTACACATAAAGTTGTAAAAGAGTACGTCTACATAGGACAGGTAAACCGCGGAGCTTAATCACAAGATTGAAGTCAGTATAAGAATAAGAACGGGGTTGGAGCACTTTGGAAAGCACTCTCAAGTTTTGACTGGTAGATTGCCACTATCCATCAAGAGGAAGGTATATAAGAGCTGCATCTTGCCGGTACTTGCCTACGGAGACGAAATCTGGAGGCACGCAAAGAGGGTTCAGCTTAAGTTGAGGATGAAACAGCGAGCGATGGGAAGGAAAATGATTGGCATAACTCACAAAAGAGCAGAGTAGTTTAGGGAACAAACCGTGTTGAGGATATCATAGTTGAAATCAAGAAGAGGAAATGGACATGAGCAGGGCATGTAGCACGTATAGGCAGGAGAATCACTGCTCAGTAAAGGTAACAATAAGAGTAACAATAGGGGAACGATAAAGATAAGCAAGCTGGTGAAGATGACAGAAAATTAGGTGTGCATATGAATTTATGAAGTTTGCTGGTAAAAGTGGCCGCAGCAAGCACAGACTTAATTGACTGGTGGAACATGGGACAGGCCTTCGTCCTTCAGCGGGCGTAGTCAGGCTGATGACGTTGATGGCGATAAGGAAAATGAGCGTGAAATGCATTTAGAGCGAATCATTTTCTAAAGAACTTCGGCGACTTTTGCTGATCTATCTATCTATCTATCTATCTATCTATCTATCTATCTATCTATCTATGTATCTATCTCGGCGCTTATGACTATTCGAATTATGTACCAGAGTTGCAGTGTGTTTTGCGCTCTATGTCGAAAGCGTCTGCAACAAATGCTGTGCCTTGTAATCCTGTCCTGGTTTTCGCACTCACAAAGCTCCGAAAATAAATCATTAACTTGGCTGGCCAACTTAATTTTATCCTACCTCAAAAGCAGTATGAAAACTTGGACGACATAGAAAAAACTAGGAGCATCACAGGAATCTCGGTGCCGTTTATCTCTCACACATTAAAACCTGAAAAAAAAAGGTGTCAGCGACGGTTGTTGGAGCTGAACAGGCCAAATTGGAGATCAGTATAAGCAATGGCTCACTGCAGCAGTAATCGTGTCGGTGTACTGTGGCCCACCGAGATACCCTCCTATGGCATCCGAGATTACGCAGCTTGCCCAGACAAGCCATTTGCTTTTAAAGGCGAACGCCTTAGGTAACTACTTATCAAAGTCACGTTGTGTGGTACAAACAAAACGCACACTGTGCGAAAAAAATCAAAAAGTAACGGTTCTATGACTCGTAGCTCCAGGCGCGCGCCCCCCTCTCGATTTGTCTGTGCTTGGTTCACACGAATAAAAAATAAAAAAGAGCGCCATTGGCACGATGTTGACTTCCATTCCCGAAAGTGTAAATCCGAGGCCGATGGCGAATAATAAAGCAGTGCCCAGTACAGTGATAATTATATGGCGATAAAACGCCTTGAGCATTAGGTTATCAAGCCAAAAAAAAATAATTATTCCGAATCAGTAAGTGAACCTCACAATCGTCACAATTATTCAGTGAAACGGACGTTAGTACCTAAACTGCAGACTAAAAATTACACTCTTGGGTGGCTATCGCGCTCGGCTCCAATTGAGCGAGTGTCAAGAGCAACCCTCCCTGTTTTCCAACATTACCAGAGCAGGGATCATGCATTGCAGTTCCGCAAACTGATGAATATGCACGAAAGAGGCAATGCTCATGATGCGTATTAAATCCAAGTCTAGTTGAGTACCTAAACACAACTACGCCTCATAGAGCTAAGCAGCGTAGATTACCAGCTAATAGTAATTGTTGATTATCCGTGTGCATCACTACTTTCCCTATGTTGATTAGTGCGGTGGATAATATAGCAACAATTAGGCGTGAGTTTCGTCTATATTGTAGTGACGTTTATTATAATGCTCAAGTACGATGCGATCCCGTCCTCTTCACGGTGTGTCAACAGAAAACACGAGAAAAAACGTGTGAATGTGAGCTGATTAAGCAGCGGTTTGATACGCATAACATTCGCAAAGTACCGGTGCACTGTCGGTGGAAAGGCGAATAGGAATAATGTGATAAGAGGAGGAAGGGCACATCTTGATAACAGGACTCGGTCCATGCCCCTATTTCTTAGACCACGCCACACAGACTGCAAAGGGCGCGAAATATTGCCTTCATAGTTGGCCATGCATGTCGGCCCTCAACACATCACTCTCTGGAACATGTGCGGGTGGCATTTACAATTTCATACCACCAAGACAACTGTGAAGATAGTGGTTGGCTTCACCAGCATTGGCCCATTCGGCAGCTCTTTTTTTTTCGTATGAAGAGCAGTTTGAGATTTCAGATAGGCATTTTTCCACGCCATAAAATTCCTGCAGCAAAACGTCTAGTTGCGTTCACACACATTTATATAGCCGACAGATTTAATCAGTGCTTTAAATCACTAGTTCACAGTAGTCCATAATTGTGAATCAATAGGTTAATTATTTTCCTCCTGCGAGAGACAACTTTGTGTTTTATAATCCTACAGACGCGCAAGGGTGTCACCAGCGTTTTCCAGCATTTCAAGATGAGTAAAGCGAGGACATAGATGGCTTAAAATTTGAACCAAATTAAGCATTGGTAAATCATTTATGCACACAATTTGCCCATATTCATAAACTCGTGTTCATCACTGGACTGTTTTATCAGAGCATAAAAAACGCTAAATCAACAGTTACATACAATAAGGGTGAGAACAAAGCAATTTACGAAAGTGCAGACCAATCTCAATTATGCCAATCCTCTCTAAGGGGTGTGTAGATCTCATTTTCCGCTAGACCGTCTAATTTCTTAAATGAACACAACATTAATACGTCGTCACAGCTCAATGTTCATCCAAGCCTCCTCAACCAAAAGTGCTTAATATATTGAAAATAATTGGTCCTAAGAATTATAAAAGCTAAAAAAACTAACACCAGAAATATTTCTAGACTTCTCCAAAGCATTCGATAGGATGAAACATGATCTTATGCTAGGAAACATCACTGTTACGGCATTTGTGGTGCAGTTTAGCTTTATGAAGCTACGTATCAAATCGGATACAATATGTATCAATAAACTGAGACCTATCATCACTCATTAAAATTAGGAATGGTGTACCTAAAGGGTAGCAATTTGAGGCCTCTAATATTTAATAGTTCTGTCAATCGTATTGTACGTGTTCACAGCTCTGTAGACTATGTAATCTATGTGGACAATACAAATATAGTTTTTTTCTGTAGAAGTTACTATTGACCTCATTGTTTTGATAATGAAATGCTAAATGAGATATATCCTTGAACTGTGGCGAATTCTCTACATATTAAGTGCTCTAAAAGTGAGACTGTACTGTTTCATATGCGTTGAAACGTTACACAAACTAATACTTAATAACGTCGAAATTGAACTTTCTGAAACCAATGAAATTCTCTATGTCCGTTTTCACGCACATGTGGGATGAAATCACTATACCGAGCACATTAGTGAGAAGCTTTGTAAAGTCATAGCTGTGGTACGTCGATGCCAGAGTATACTATCCGTGAGAACAAAAAATGTTAGTATGCAATGCTCTTTTTCATACTATTTACATTATTGTCATCTGATCTGGTCCACAGGTTCTAAAGCATCATTAGATGCGCTGGTCGTGCTACAAAAAAGTGGCCCCGTATCTGCATTCAATCTGCAAATGTCGTCGAAAGACGATAGTCCTTGCTGGTGGAGAGAGTGGACAAGGCATTTAGTTGATGTTCTGCGCAAGAAAATTGGTGAATGGTATTCTGGGGGCGCTGCATCTAGAGTGCCTGGAGCATGCAGCGGAGGCGAACGAACGCATCAAGTCAAGTCACACGTGAGATATGAGGGCCATCTGGCAGTTTTTTTTTTTTAAACAAAGAGCACGGCTCTGAGACTGGTGTGCGCGCCCGTCTCAGAGGTGATAAGGTGTTGAACGCAAAGCGATGGGTAGGTGCCACCACCATCTCGTCTTAGCAAAGCGTTGGAAACACTTGCCTTTCCGTGCAAGCATTGCATGGTAAGCGTAGCGTGATAAGCGCTACGGTCCTTAAAATTACTTAAGTATGCTTTTCCAGTAAAAGATGCACATGCAGGATAAATCCGTGTTGTTGCAGTGCCCCAGACATGTGAAATAATTGCTTCCTAATTGACAATTACACAAGCATGCACGTTCAACCTCGAGCAACATTAGTGGGCGCTGTGGATTGGGTTAGCCGTTTCAAGTACCCGATGCCGTTAAGAGAGGACAAACAGACAAAATGTACAGACAGACAGACAGACAGACAAACAGACAGACAGACAGACAGACCAAATGTTTGCGGTCGAAGGTCCCCAGGAAAGGCTATCGTCTTTAAAAATGCTTTGCGATGTATTGAAAGTCTATCGTATAACGCACATACTGCTCCAATGTTTGCAAAATAGCATTTTAAGATATGCTAGTTGTATTACGAATATCAGCTTCCGTAAACTCATAATTCAGTATTACGCAGATGAACCAACCTTTTACGTACACTCGCCTGCCTTGGAACCTTAATCTACCAGTCGAGTCAGTCGTTATAACTGAGACTTGGGCATGTACCATGTTCCCGCATTTACTGCGGATTCGAAACGCTACATAACTGTCTTCCAAGTGTGGTGAGCAAATAAAAAATTAGCAATTAATAATCAGTGTATGTTATCCAAAACTAATATGTTAACTGGATGCCCTGATTATGTTGTTCATGAATGTTGCATGATTTCTGGTAGGATCATTTAGTCTCGTTCGTTCATACAATGCTTTGTTATAAATAGCGTTGTATTTTTTTCGGAGTTTATATTTCCTTATTTGCTGTCATGGACCACATGCGCGTTCTTTTTCTATTGTCGCCTTTCGTCGCCTGCACTGTTTTTTTTTTATTTCGTATCTTAGCTTTTTTTTCTGGGTGGAAGGGCCAGTCCAACTGTGGCATGCAAGATTTTTTCCTTTCAAACAAAACCATGCATACAATGGTGTTTTTTGTGTACATGTCATGGGTTTAAATAAACGCATACTCAAAACTAAACAAAACGTGGGCGGAATCGTCTTTCCTCGATTTATTTGGGAGAAGTTTGACCAACTAAGCCTCCTTTAATTCTACGTGCATACCGAGGCAATTAAGTGGGGTAAAAAAATCACTTGAGACCAGAAAATGCTATCTCTTTTCACAAGAATTAAACACATACTTTTTGTAAAGATCAAGTGTGTTTGAGTTTCCTACAAATTGTTGTCAATTCTCATCCGTGCTTTCAATACTGAAAATCTTATGTCAAGTAGAACGGAATAATAAAGAAGAATTAATATGGTTGTGCTTTTATTCTAACCTTGGATCATCCAATCCTTCAATGTATATCTTTTGTATTTCGTCAACCAACAAACATGTGATCATAAACTTGTAATAGGCATCCGCAAGCACTACGCGACTTTTTCTTCGCCGTTAGTTCATCTTTATATTTCAGCTTCGTATATTAGCAAGTGTGATCCGGATGTTCATCATCACAGATAGCTGAAATTGAGACTGATGTTTTACAGCTTGGTTTTGTGACACATGAAGCGGATGCTCCTGTACCGTGGTCTCCAAACGTGTTTTGAGAGTGGTCAGCTGACTAGAAGAATCAGGGTCGTTTGACTAAAGGTGCTCCATTTCTTTTTCTTCTCATAGGCATAAACAAGATGGTCTATGCACGTTATACTTTCGGCGTCGAATCTCTATTGGTGCATTCTACACATTGAAGTCCTCCTATGCAACTCAGTTATAGAAAAGGTGAGTAAGCTTTCACTCAAGCAGAAAGGGCAATTCACGTACGAACTTCATTAACTACCGGAATATAGACATGCTGTCTTTGAAATTACCACGTTTTGATTGAGGCGTCACTGTAAGGGCGTGCAAAACAACTTAATTGCCAAAATCCATGAATAAATGATAGGCTGGGCTTCTTGTCCACGTATAAGGTCATGTTCGATGATCATTCATTTGAATACTCGCAGTATTGAGAGTACCACAATACACAAGTTCTGAATTTCTCCCTTCCCACTACGAGATACTCTAAAAAATGAGGGCATGCAACCTCGATTACCAAAACCCTACCACAATGTTGTAGGTTTGAATGCTGCTGTTACAACTTGCGTCGCTGGGCTGATCAGAGTAAGCTCCGTTTGTGGCCTTGTCGTCGGTGCTATACAGTATATAATAGCGACACAATTGGAAGCGATATACGTACGACCTAGATTGACAAAAAAAGTTGCAGAGAAAGTGCCCTTCGTTTATATTATTATTAGTTTGTTGATAACAATAAATTACTTTTTGCGCTCAGCTAGTTCTTTAGCTTTTTCAAGCCTCTTGTCTCTTTTCAGACACATTGGTTCACAAGTTTTGACGTTAAGCGGAGTTTCATAGACGGAAGACCCGGTGTCCTTATCGGCGGATTACAGACATTATGAAACCGTCTGACAATAACGTCTAGCAATTTCGGATTCTTTGGGAAGTCAACATGATGAAAACTCGCACGGTTAGGTTTAGCGCGCTACTTTTCCCTAGGGCTAGTAAAATTTAGATTCACCAAACACGCACTTTGATTTTAGTCTGTTTTATAGTTAGCCAGCACGCCTATAAAGCGCTCTGCGAATCCACTTCGACTCTCCCGCTTGACAGGGTAGTCCAAGAACGAGCCACGATGGTCGGGTGGTGGTTCTTCACGAGAGACAGACGTCCACTTGTCGACTTACTGTGCATGCTGTACGGCCTCAGCTCGTGGCTCGCCATCACTGGACTGTGGATGGAACTGCCACTCCTGGTACATGCCTTACCGGAAAGTTGGGCACTGTCCGCCTCGCTCAGCCTGGCCATCCAGCTGGGAAACGTTGGCCCACTTCTCTATGGGATCGGTCGATTCTTATGGACGCGTGCATTCACGGGTCCACGGCCACTCAGCGTGGCCAATCACGTGCAGCTGTGCATTGGACTCGCCGCCTGCGTAGTGCTGATCTGTGCATGGAAAGTTACTGCTTTTGTGCTACACCGGGAGACAAGCCTCGTGCTCTTGTTCGCGGCGTTTGCTCTGTCTATCGTGGACTGCACCTCGTCAGTTGTGTATCTGCCCTTCGTTGGCCGCTTCCGGGAGGTGTACATGACTTCGTACCTCGTGGGAGAGGGCCTTGGCGGCGTCGTGCCCAGCCTTGTGGCATTGGCTCAGGGACTGAATGAGCCGGAATGCGTGAACGAAACCGTGACGCACAGGAATAAAGGTGTGAATGACTCTGCTGACTCGGAAGAGCGCCTGGTTACGGTGCTTCATGTAGGAGCCACGAACTTTGACCCCGAGGTATTCTTTGGTGTGCTATTGCTGTTGGTGGTGCTCAGTTACGGGGCCTTCGTTCTGCTTGACAACTGCAGGTCGTTCGAAACTGAATGGGTAAGTCATCACTCTTCTTTTAGTAGGCAAAGGTAAAAAATAGGAATTGTATTACGCCTTTGTCACTAACCAGTCACTTTTGCGGACATAATGTGCAGCTCCAGGCATACCTGAAGGAAAAAAATTCTTGTTATACGAGCGGCATGTAACTGTTCGACAAGTCCCTCAGTTGAGCTTCTCTGATTTCGGGTCACTTTCTTTAATTATTTGTTGCTTATTTATTTACCGGTTTATTCATTTATTTATTTATACAAACCACCAGGGTTTGGTACATTCGGGTAGGTTAGGGCATACTAAAAAGGACTGAGAGAGTAGATACATTTTCAGCCAAACAACTGATAAAACTAAATCACCAAATGGGCACAATGGCTTGCACTACTCCAACAATACATCGTTTGCTGGAATCAATAGCCATTGCATAATGATGAATAACTCCTTGATTCAGAGTTTAGCTGCAAATTATTACTGGAAACAAACACACGAGTGTGCAAGCTACATTGGCAGTGATTGGAAACACTAGAACCTCATATCACCATCATGCAGGTGTTTAAGACTAGAAAACAGACTAATATCTATAGCATCTGGTGTTTCTACGCAAATACGAAAGGCAAGATATGAATGTCTTGCAGGTATCTTTTAAAAATACAAGAAAGCAAAACCATATAAATATTCCATAAAAGCGTCCTTTTCACCAGCTCACCCGCACTGTAATTCAAAGTATTGAAATAAGAAGACGCAATGTAATAAACTTAACAGCGCCCCTTTCACTTTCCTCTATACTCACGTAAAACCAAGGGCTATAGGAATAGCTACATTGCGTTTACTGCTATTGCAGCAGGACGACTTTCGGCAGCAGGTGACACGCCACCATGAGGTGCTGTCGGCGGCACCAGACGCAATGCACCTTAATCCTCTGCCAGCTGTGAAGGAGGAGGATACGCGGAAGCAATGCCCGCAGGCAACCCTTAGTCACAACAATGGGGAAGTATGCTTCAAGAGCACCAATGCGAAGCCACGCCACTACGTTGTACTGCTTGCCATACAGACATGGGCCAGTTTGTTGACCTTCGGCTTCTTGCCTGCAATACAAGTAGGTGGGCTCCCGAAGACTTAATGAACGTTTCTCCGTGTTCTAACCACATGCACAAGTTTAGAAAGTTGGGCGAGTTGGTGTACATTTATATTAAAAGAAAAGCGGCGCACAAAAAGACGGAGACAAAGAAAAGAACCACAGTGCTGCTTTGGGGCATCGCTTTCACCTGCCTTAAATCCGCTCTAGAAAAATCGTGCAGGCATGTGTTGGGCTCTGGTTTTGCTAAGCAAGTTGCAAGACTAGAGAAAGCAGGATTCCCCCCTAACATAATTGTGGCTGTTTGCGAGAAGTTAATTGGTGGTTTAAAAGGACGTGCAGCTAGGAAAATCAATCGGGAAAAAATGAAGTTCGCAGCAATTCCTTATATGCATAAACGGGCACATGGGTTAAACAATGTTGGTTCCCGCTACGGAGTCGATGTGGTTTTTAGGGCGCCCAATAAATTGGGAAATATATGTGCTTTGGTGTCAAATCAGCTAGACAAGAAGGACAAGCCAGATGTAAAGAAATGTGCCGTAAACCATAGAAATAAGTATGTGCCTTGTGCTGGGCGGGGGGGGGGGGGGTGTACCGCATTTCCTTATCCTGTGGCCTTCATTATGTGGGACAGACGGGCCGCTGTGTCAATAAAAGGTTGCGGGAGCACTATCTCTCTTTGCATAACGGCACGCCTTCCCATTTGGCATCGCATTGTGCCACGTGTGGGTGCACACCTGTTCTGTCTAACACTGTTATTATTTTTAAGCACCACGATCAATTCACCCGTGAGGTGTCTGAAGCCTATCATATTAACAAGTTACGTGATGCTTGCGTAAGCCAGACCTCGGTTACACTGCACAAAAAAGAGTTCACTTTTATTGATGAGCGTATCACTTAATCTCGTTGTACCTCACTTGTCGTGCGCGGCTATTACATTTTAAATTCTTGTTGCTTGGATTAAACTTTCAGTTGTGAGTGCAGCGCTGTGTGGGGTTCTCTTCTTTGTCTCCGTCTTTTTGTGCGCCGCTTTTCTTTTAATATTAATGCACAAGTTTATTGCACATCATTCTTGTAGCGCTGTATCTTCGCTTACGCACACGAAAACTGCTTTTTGAAAGAGAATTATTTCCAAAAAATAACAAAGAATGAAAGGTGCCTGTGCATATGAAAATAATATAGATTTGGCTCCCGCTGACAGGTTTGAATTAAATATGCACACCGCTTTAGGCAAAGAAGTAACAAAGTTTGGTTCATACGGCCAGTTCGGCGGCTGCTTCAATCTCGCCACACTATATACGGCAACGTTACATGGACTATAATCAAACATTATACACAGTAAAAAAATTACACCCTTCTGGGTGTAAAAAGGGTGTTATTGCAATGTACACCCTTTTTAATGGTTTCACACTTTTTTCGGAAAACCCTACAAGAATGGTGTACAGACAAAAGGGTGTTTTTGAACAAGATGAAGGGTGTTAAGGGAAGGACTTAAGGGTGTACTCGTGCCACACGGGCACAGAAAATGACATTCAGTAGCGAAGGCACTCAGTTCTCGAATGACATTGTTTCTCGGCGTTGCTGCCACATGTCCAAAGCGAATGACATTTCCCTTGATGATTTCGATCGCACCACCTTCCTCGTGAGCATTGGGTGAGTAGCGTTAAAAAAATAAACAAGCTTTTACAAGCTTCTACACATCCAAAGATAATTAAAAGAATAAATAAGCATAATACACTGCCGTTAGATTTCGTTCATTACTTTGTTTCACGACGTTGCAACCAACCGTGTAGCAACTTAAGCCAAAGCTAGTCAGATCCACAGCATAAAAAGAAAATGGCGCTTGTCGCATTTATTTTACAGTGCCTACCAGCTGAAGAGAAGTTTTTAAGCAGTTGTTTGAATGATTAGTGTAAATAAAATACCCGAAAAGTTTCCTTCTAGTCGAATCAAATGTCGTTTTATGCAAATACTTCATCAGCTGCGCCCTCGAGAGTACGCATTTCTCAATAGAATGAGTTCTGGCAATGGCATTAGAGGACGAACGGCATTTGGGCGATTGCCATTTCGTTCATCCGTGTGGCACCACGCGAATGGCCTTCAATCTGAAAGCATTATAGGTGATAAATGCCATTTTCTCTGCCCGTGTGGCACGAGTATTAAATGCATTCATGCTTACATATTAAAAAAAATTGCGTGGAGCAAAGTGTCTGTTGTACTGCCGTTTTTCAGGTTATGGTGTCATCGACACCACACAAACAAGGAAATCCTTTATAGAGCCATTGTCACAACTTTATTTTTTGTAATATCTTTATTTTCATATGAAAAGATATGATATACACTTTTTGCTTCACAGAAAACTCTACAAGAACAATCAAGAAAATACACAATAAAATGAACACACACTCGCAAAGGTTCAACATATGTCTGGATATTTTTATATTTACATGTGGAACAAATTTGATATCGAAAGAAGAAGTACTTTTGAAATTTTTGTTCTACAAACGACACTCAAGCGCCACCCCGCCGCGGTGGCCTAGTGGCTAAGGTACTCGGCTGCCGACCCGCAGGTCGCGGGTTCGATTCGCGGCTGCGGCGGCTGCATTTTTGATGGAGGCGGAAATGTTGTAGCCCCGTGTGCTCAGATTTGGGCGCACGTTAAAGAACCCCAGGTGGTCGAAATTCCCGGAGCCCTCCACTACGGCGTCTCTCATAATCATATGGTGGTTTTGGGACGTTACATCCCACAAATCAATCAATCATCAACACCCAAACGATATTCCGGAAAGTTCAAAAGGCCACCACGTGACCGACAAATGTTTCCTCTCAGATATATTCTACCATTTCACTATTTTCAGTGCAGTAAATCGACACTTTTTTTTTCAAATACATTTGAGATGGTCGCCAAAGTGGCTGGGACATCTGACGTGAAATGACCCAGAAGCAGCTGAGAACAAAACTTTATTTTTTACAAAACCATTCTCAGTTTAAAGCTGTTAGTAAGATTGAAAATCCTCCTCACACTCCCCCCCCCCCTGGTATGAACACTTTTTACTTGTTAGCCCTTTTAATTGCATGGTAAATTTCAAACAGAGAGACAAGAAAAAATAATTTTGCACAGACCAAGATATATGTGCTAATGTCGCAGAAATGCAAACCACATATGCAACAAAGAGCGAGAAATTTTCAAATGTATAAAATAAATATAAGTTTTCAGAATACTACTTTATGGATTACACTCGTGATAAATGATTGATGTAATGTGCCTGCAGTGCGCGACAACTTCATAACAAAAGCTGAATTTCACATTTGGGCAACAAATGTTAAATTGATCAACAGCCTCAACATGTTCCATTCCGGCAACCAAGAATAACTGCAGTTTTCAAAGTCATATATGTCTTATAGCCTCCATTGAATTTAAGAGATTAACGTCTACAATAACTTTCCAGAAAAAAAAAATAAAACACAGGCTTCAAGCTAGACAAGGCCCATATTTTATATTAATGCTTGCCGGTTGTTGATCACAGTACGTCCCTTCGATCACAGTATGTAGAAAAGGTTCATTGTAAAACTCTGAAAATGATGTCAGCACTTTGTACTCTTGTGTTGCATTCACATTGTACACATGGAAATGTTCATCAAAAGAAACAGTCTCAAGCATATTTACCCAATTGAGAAGAGTTGTTTACATAGTATATTCCGCACACGTGAACAAACTTTGGTATGACATCGAAGGAAATGTCTAGGACAAGACAACAATCAACCTTAAGCAACCTCGCAGACAATCTTGGAGAACTTGCAGTAAATAAACTTGAGCACTCAAGGCCATGCTCAGAAACAAAGTGCTGCACACATTCAGGAAGGTGCTCATGCTGCACAGTTCTGCAACCAGTCGTGTCAGTACCGTCAACTTCAGGGCATATAAGTGTAAAGCTTCGCAAAAACAGATGTCTGAGAGCTAGAGTTCTTGAGAGGTTCTTGCAGTTGTGAATTTTGCGTGAAATATCCTTAAAGTACTGGTGTTTTGCCTCAAACTGCTTTGCCCAGAGAGAACTTAGTGGTCCAAACTTCATTATTAGTGACGGATATGAATGAGGTAGTGAACCTGGCAAGGAATTGATGAGGATGGAAACAATAATTTGAATTTCAGACAAAAAAAGTAATTTTTTTGCAGATAAGCAATATAGCTAGAGGGAATTCTGTGGCACATAATAATGTCTACAATTTCTCGCAAAATAAGGTAAAGCTGCCATACTTTATTTCCAGTAGGAACACACTCACCGACGAAAAGTGCGAGATGGTGAAAAAAGCAAAACACTTGAGTTGCCGATGCCTTCATGGGTGCTTTGCCTTTCAAGAACCCATTTGACAGAGGCTCCGATTTGTTCCGCACATCATGTGGATCATAACGCCATTGACATATCACCTTGTTTAAGTGAGCAAGGGAAAAAGTTTTGTTTTATTAATGATGTAATAATGTG
This sequence comes from Rhipicephalus annulatus, assembly GCA_013436015.1. NCBI lineage: Eukaryota > Metazoa > Arthropoda > Arachnida > Ixodida > Ixodidae > Rhipicephalus > Rhipicephalus annulatus. Next base: position 15,835 of record WOVY01013968.1, read on the forward strand.
ATGCAAGGCAAATGGCAATACACCCTCATGAATGTCATGCATTAAATCTGGTGGCAAATGTTGCGTTGGGTCAAAGCCTCTGAACTCGAGGGCACATGTTTCCCTAACGCCATACAATGACGCAGCGGGAAGCCCTGCCCTCAGCATATATAAATGCTTTTGGTGGTCATTTGGCGTTCGAAGAATAAAGTCACTTTCTAAAAACTTGTGGTTCAGTTCATGGCACAATGCCATGCAAAACCTGCATATTCTACCATGACTGAATGAACACTTGAAGCCTCCTACCCGGTGGCTGGACAAGTTATCCCCAGCGAAAATAAAGACTGAACCTTTCAGCATATTTTCACCCACCTTAATACCCTGTCCTAATTCCTTTACACCCGCAATCAATGGAGCTAATATTTTTGAAAAGCCGTAGGAAGACTCATATTTATCATTGACGAGCAAAACTAAACAAATTCCTGAGAGTGGTGACCTTGCTTTTGCAACAAAATTTAGGACTGAAAAATAGACAGCTATCATTTTGTCTATCCCTCTTTTGCTGTCTAACGGGTTACACACCTCGAGTTCGTCACTGTAGAGTTGTATATTTAATTTAGATTTGTCCCCTCTAAAGTAAGCATGCTCCTGAAACTCAGTGCCTTCAAAAATAAAGCACAAGTAATTTTCTTTTTTGTGGTAGCTGTTGAAGTCACTAGACAGCTCCGAATTCTCTAGGACACATTTCAGCACACCACAAAGGGGGACATACGCCATAGTGTTTTTTCCATGCATGTCTGTTCCCAGCAGTATTGTACGAGGTTCTACAACAGGAAAATGGATCCGCCAATATCTCAACTGCTTTGCTTTTGTGAGGAGTTCGTTTAGCTGCTGCTTGCACTCCACTTTACGACTGGCAGCCAGAGTACACGTGCAAAGCTGTTCATCATCTAGCATCACTTGAATCAAAGAAATAACATCGTTCACTATTTCGTTCAAGGTGGATTCTGGAAGGTGTCTTGCTTCTTTTCACTTGAGAAGCAGTGCTGCCAATTGATTGACATAATCAGTGGGACAGGGACTTGATTCAGATAGTTCATAATCAATTACCACTTCTTTTGGGGCTTCTGATTCTTTCACCGGTGAATCATTTTGGCTTCTTAGCTCTACTTGCAGCGGAATGGTCTCAGTGGGCTGTGTTCCATCCTTAAGCAGCTTGGCGTGCTTTCTGTACACATGTCTTTTGTAAGAAAGAAACAGCCTAAACGTTTTCATGCAGCCACCTAAGCCACACAGCCAATTGCTTTCATGCCCATAAACCGTGCGAAGATGTCTGAAGAGTGCCTTGAGCGAGCCCTTAGGACACGAACATCTGGGGCAGCGAAAGTAGCGAATGCCTGGCATCTGAAAAGAAATCGGTGTTTTTTTTTAACTAAGCGCGTCATGGGGAAGTAAGGCTCAGCAGATAATAACTAACTTACTGTATTAGTATTTGTAGTCTCATGCCAAAATTCTGAAATTCACTGAGTCCCTTGAACTAACGTTAAGGAATAACACTTCTCCTACACGAAGCCCTCATATAATTCAATTTATCCACTCCTCGTTCACACCAAGTTACTCAATTCGTCTTTTCACAGCAGAGTTACTTAAAATTTTCGGTGCCCCGGAATATGATGTGAGAGCGACAGCAGTTAGCGGGCTGCTGCACCCTTTGCATTTTTTTCATTCCCCCTTTTTCTTTTTTTTTTGAAAAATCAGCCGGTACGAAACCGTTCCACTTCTAGGTAGAGGCTTTAGATAGTGCCACGCCTTCGCGTCTATAACCACTTATACAGCTCACGATAGGACACACACACACACACACACACACACACACACATATATATATATATATATATATATATATATATATATATATATATATATATATATATATATATATATATATATATATATATATATGTGTGTCATCGGTTGCTGCTTGGTAGACGCTGCTTGGCGCAAATGGGACGACTTTATGAAATGCGATGGCTTGGATGGGCCATCAATCAGTTCACCCCTGCACGCGCCTTTGTTGCTGAACACCGCCACCATCACCCAAAGCTCCTCGCAGCAAACCTAGGAAACCCTTCTACAAACCGAGGAGAGGAGAGCGGGGGGGGGGGAGGGGTGAACCCTACCCGACATAGGCTGCGACAAACCTTAGAACTACCCCCCAAGACGAACTGTGCGCCCGCGTATGGCTACGGCTAGCTAAATCAAGCTGTCGATGGAAAATATGGCACCGCAATCGAGCTTAATCACAGGGCTAAATAAAAAAATAATTAGCAGAGAAGGAATGTAGGCAGGTTAACCATTCCAAGATAACCAGTTTGCTACACTAAACCTGGGATGGGGATGAAAAAATCGCTATGTCGCTATGCTTAGCCCACTGAAAAACAGGAGAAAAAATAGTTCAAATTCCTTAATTTTTCCGTGCAACTGCCTCAGATCCCAATAAAAAAATATTTGTGCATCCAGGAACTACCTGCGGTCATATTCGCTAATGGCAAACCTGTCATGAGTACGAAATTATTATTTAAGCCGGCTGTCTGCGAAAAAGCACTCTTCCAAAATATCAAAATATTATTTCTATGAAACCTCATCATACGACTTTGGAAACAGGAAGCACACAGTCATGCGATACAGCCATCAGCCTCACAAATTATTCTGCACCACGCAACAATCAAGGCGAAAGGCCACTCATCGAAACGAAACTTTACCGCCGGTGGCATCAGCAAGAGGGAAGCAAACAATCATCACGTGAAGACGTATCTATATGACATCGTCATAACGCCAGAGATCACCAATATTTGTGACGCTACATGATTATGTCATTGCAACACATGATCGCATCTTCTAAAGTGGGCCGATGAGGGAGAGAGCGCAAAAACTAGGTGACGTGCAGAAAGCTTGTAGTGCCTTTGATTCTCAAGGCAGCTCAAAACCACGTTAGAGGCACGCAGAAATCTTTCGGAGGCTAAAGCGAACAAATAAGGAACCGTGTGAGTTTTTTTTTATATAACACGTTCCTGACCTCTCACAGTATTTTGCGACAGAAGCACAATTTCCACCACAATGAATGTATCGAACAAAATGATAAGCGCTATTAAAAGGATTCACGTTCAAAGCTTCGTCGAAAAACCTGTACCGCCGTGACCTAAGACGGTAATATCGAACGATACCTTTTTTGTGCTGGTGCCTTTTTTTACTCTTCCCTCATCACCAGCGATCCAAGTGATGGCCAACCTGTATTATTATTAACGGTGCCAGCCATGCACGAGGAGAGGAAAAGCAAATAATCGAAGATGCCAAGTTTCAGGGAATTACCCAGAGTCTAATGTCACCTAGGTACAAAATATGACCATTGAAATCCTTGGAGTCGTGCACGATTACAGCGCGAACCTAAACATAAGCCTTCAACTTCGATTTTTTTCCTGAATTATGAAAGCTACGATGGCAAAATCGAAATTAACGTTTTCAGAGCGATACTATTCTATATAAACAGAACAATTGCTTTAGTCTAAATTATGCATCAAGGCAACACGTGAGAAATGAAGTTGTGGTACATGATTATAAGAAATAAAGTTATGGTACCCAATTATATTACAACACAAACAAAGGAAGTACACCTTCAGTGGCAATGAAACTAAACACAAGTTATTTGCGTCGTATGTCTGCAACGGCCAGCAAGCATGCGCGATTGTGCACGCACGCGATTGTAGTATGTTCACGCGTCGGACTGCGAGAGGTTGTGGATACATTATATAACAGAGAGGAAGTATGCGACACACCTGCAAACAAACGAATCTCTTCTACTGCGACGATGCACGGCACAGACAAGATGGAGTCTATATATTGCTTACGGGCTTCGCAGTGAAATTACACAATACAGAACTTGCAATTGCACAGAACTGATGTGTTTCAATAGTCTCACAACGTTTTCATTTAACCGCGAATGATATGGGAACGTGATGCGGCTAAAGCAAACAAAAGAATCAGCTCACGAATTCGGCGCATCTCTGACAATGGAACCCAAGATTGAGCAGCGCGTAACGAGAAGCGAAGGTTGGCGTTGACACCTTTTTGATTCGTATTTCAGTCGCTTATTAGTGCTCCTCTATATAGTACTCAAAGATAATCACTTACCTCTAAAGTGCTGATTGGGATTCAACAGCCACGACGAGCGCACGCCGTTCTCACGCGCTACTCGATTATGGGATGTGCTTGACCAAGAAGGAGGCGCCGCCATTACCACTTCCTTTCGGAAGCGCTGTTAGCACGACCACGGCGGCCGGCCCTTCTTTTTTACTTCTTTCTCCGGCCGCCGTGGCAGGGCACAGCGCCTTCGGGAAGAGGGGATGAAAGATGTAAGGAGACGAGAGAGAAAGAGTGGCAACGTGTTTGGATGGTTACGTTCGCTTGCAAGTGACGACTCCGGCAGCAGACGCATCAGAGAGATAGTGTCCATGCAGGCATGGTTCAACCCCTGTCCCTCTCCGCCCCCTCGAATTCAATGTAGTGAAGCGAGCGCGGGGGGAGCTACCATTGCATAGAAGGTGCGATGCTTCCGCACTCTCTCAGAATCTCTTTCCACACCCGCGAGCTTTCACTCCTCCGCACGGAGGAATGCTCCTCCGTCTGTACTCGTGAGTGCGCGCCCTTTTGATAACTGCGCCGTTGAAACGTGACTATCTGCGCCGTTCGCAGAGTGCTGAAGCGTTCGAATAGTATTTGGCGTGAATTTTCTTCACTCCCGCTGAAGACTTTAGAACGTCAATTTTGTGCGCAGGCGTCATCCGAGATGCCGCCGATCCGTTGTCTGCTGACTGTTCCGCACATTCAGAAAAAAGCGGACGTACCACTTGGGAGAAGGTTCTGTGGGGGCCCTCAAACATGCGATTGCCACATGTCCTGTTCTTGGGTCGCAAGTACAACTGCCTTGCAGCAAATTTCAGGTAAGTGACTGCTTATTTGTTCAACTGTGTATTTGTTAAGAGCGATAAGTGCTCTTATACGTCGTTGAAAGCTGAGGCCAGTTTTTCTCTTTTTGTTTTTGTTTTTTTGCTACGAGCTGCGAGCTTGCAAAGTTGCGTATTTAAAGGCTGGGGATGTGCGCTTCTGTACTATTGTTTGTGGGGTCCGGTTTGCCGAAACAGTGTTGCTAAGAGGAAAACTAAGCGTGCAATTTTTCTTATTACTTTACAACTCATTCGTTCTTGTTGTCTGTCTCATACATGTGTACGCGCGCCCGAATTGACTGTATGTCGAAAGGCAACTACATGTTTCGCGTATCGACATCGTAGCCAGGCCTCACTGGATGCTTGTCAATGGTCGCAAGCCTTGTGTTCACGTTCTGACTGCATTAACCTCTCCTTGATGTAATTTAACTCACCCCTCCCACACACAACAAAAAAACGTGTTGATACTCGAGATAACATCGGCTGCGTTGGGCCGATCGAGTTCACCGTGCACTTTTGAGCTTAGTTCGCTGAGCATGCGCCTGAACTACACTCGCTTCAACAAAGTTCGTTGATTTTGAACGTTTGGCAGCGCACATCACTTTTCATAGAATGCACAACTAAAGCACGAGGACGTAGTGAGGCACTTGCTTTATTTTCAAGAATGTCACTTTTGTTCTTATCGTACACAAGCGTGTGTTATCCTCGATCAAGAGTGTATTGTAAGTTGGAGTGTTTTCGAGTGTTTTGTATTGTTGAATTAACAGCGTGCATGATGTGAGTTGTGGAGTCGTCTCAAGTGTACGTGAGGGGAATTGCAGAGTGAAGGGAGTAGTCGAAAAGTCATTTCGGGTAAAGATGCCTATGCGTACCTGTGTGTGTGTGTGTGTGTGTGTGTGTGTGTGTGTGTGTGTGTGTGTGTGTGTGTGTGTGTGTGTGTGTGTGTGCGTGTGTGTGTGTGTGTGTGTGTGTGTGTGTGTGTGTGTGTGTGTGTGTGTGTGTGTGCGCGCGCGTGCAAGGCATTCCGGAGGCCGTGTCTCCAACAGGCCATGCGTGCTGGCAGCTGAGCTGTGTCTTCGTGATCTAGGAACATAAAATCGTAATGGTAGTGAACAAACCCTCATACATCTTTTTCAGTTCAATAATGATATATCGGGATGGTTTGCAGATAATGGATCCTCTGTTCAATGAACATGTCGACCTCGCTACTGAAGACAGCATACCTGATATGTCGAAAATCGTTCTTATGGCACAGCAAGACAGTAGCGCAAAAGAAGCACCGTCATGTTCATCGTCACAGGTAAATTTTCTGAGTTTTACGTTCCTATTGTTCATTACTATTAAGTTTAAATGCTCTTTTATAAATGTTTAAATTATCAGTTATTTAGTTTTGATGATCGGTTGCAACTGTTGGCGCAAGCGACTTTTGGCAGCCAGAGCAAAACGGCACGAAATGTCCAAGTTTGTTATCAGCTGATGCCATTCTAGATGTCACCAACTCCAAGTTATGCAGAGGTTTTTCCAAAGTTCGATTTAAGTCCTAACGCCTGATGCTCTTCTGTAGATCAATTGTTGAATATGGTACAAATCCTTTGCGGATGTTACGATCTAGCTGCTGTTTAAGTTTTACCGGCTTCTGTTGATTTATATACATTTCGTAGGAATACTAATTACGGCTAGGGACACGTATGCTGGAGGTGAAAGAGGAAGTGTGATTGTGAGCAGCAAGGCAGGAGGACTTGAGTAAAGCACAGTGTTTCTTCGCGGAAGGTGCGGGTGAAATCGGTGTTGTGGAATAGCAGGTAATGAATGAATGAATTTTGAAGTATATTATTTAAAGTATTATTTAAATTTAAAGTTTTTATTGAAGAATTTTTTTTATTATCTGCACTTTTCGCGCGCTGGCATGCAAGGCCCTGGTGATCTTTTTTTTTTTGCGTGTGACACAAGCTTGAACAATCTCACCCAATTGTAGGAGGGTGCCTTTTTTTTTAAACATTGCAATTTTTTAATAAAAGTCGATGATACGCTGGTTTCTGTCATTTTCGCACAAACTTGATGCCGAAGCGAAAATAACTTTCTGCAGCTAAACTGACGACCACGTGACAAACTTAAAACTGTTCAATTAGCATATTAATTATGGGCTGTAGTGCCATATATATCAAAGTTCTAGTGGGAAATCAAAAGTTATCGCACCAACCCGGCACGAAGCACAGCTTAATACCGAAATGACCCGTGGAGCGGAAATGGTGAAACTTAAATGGAATGGTGCACCAACGCAGAATCTGGTCGAAAAAAGTCTGCAAACATCCTAAAATACCCAAGTAGACAGCTTATCATTTGTCTAAGATGGGTGGTCCTGATATTTACCATTCTGAAAATATAAAAAGGCTAGAAAAAACATTTCACTTCTCTGCAAACAGAAATACCAAAGTGTCTGCGCCAGAGGTTTATTCTTAGACAGGGGAAAAGTTTCATTGCAGTTTTCTTGTGCACAGTTCTAAAGAAATTGACAAGCACCACACACTACAAGCAATAGTGAAGCGATTCGCTGGTACAAGTGAAATGACTTCTGGCAGCTTGTAACGAAGATATACGACCACAGTGCACTTTTATTCGAATTCTGTCACTTCCTTTTCACTGGTCTCACATAACTGAAGGGTTGCGCTTTGTGTGCGTCAGGTGTAATAAATTACAATGTCGCCCTTAGATTCACTCACCAACGCATTGAACTAAATGCAACATTCGTGATTTCTAAGAAGTTGCTGTACCAATAACTGGTGGGCACTACAGTGTTGTAATAGAAACACTTCTTAGTCAGTACATAATAAAAAAACTTATGAATGATTTTTCGCTGATTGACCACAATGGTGTCATTCAAGCTGCAATAAAATATTCTCCCTCTGCATGAAATTTTTGCACAAGAATGACAACAGCATTGTCATATAATTGTTATAAAGGTCTGTACTTCCTGAACAAAAAAAAACCCCTCTAGAGTTGCAGAGTGGGTTCTGTCGTTTACTGTCTTTAAACATGATATATCTGCTATAATATATTTTAGGGAACCTTGATTTAGGTAAACTTGTTCGCCCCACCATACGGCAGAGATTGTACAGTGTGTACTCTGTTCCAGAAGTTCCGTGCAGCAGAGCCAAGGCTACACGATTCTCGAACGCAGGTTGTTGCGAAGCGAGATGTAGTGCCCCGTATACGTAGCCCGTTGTTTGATCGCGTGACTTTTGCAAGCGGTTTAATAGGAGGATTTTTACTTTTAAGGCTTCTCTGCGTGTTGTAGCTGTGATTTGTATAACAATTTTGTCTCATTTTCTGTAGAAAACAATTTTTGTGGCCCCATGATACTGAAGAAAGAGTCTTTGCTTGTAGGTGTTATAACATCCAAATTTCCAAAGAAATAACGCTGTTTTTATAACACCGTGAAACACTGCACAGGCTCGCTGAGTGAAGGAGGTGGACGATCGTCTCGGTGACCGATAAGCCTTTGCACCGGTGCCAATGCGGCTACAGCGTATACGTCGCTATAGCTGTAGCGTGGCTTTCCTGTCGGTAAATACGTCGCCGTTATCGAGCTTGCAACAAATATTACGTTTGCTTCCTCGCCCGTAAATTTAAAACCTTTTAAGGTTTTATGACGCGAGCTTTCACTTTTGCTGCCAGTGCGCTGTCGTACGTAAACTAGCTTGGCGAGTTGTCGTCGTTGCTGATCTCCCGGCCGTAACGCGAACTTTGTATCACGCTCGCTGTTCTTGGTTCACCGCTAGTGCGATCGTTTTGATGCCGAATCTTCATGCTTTACAGAAACTTTTCGCGACAACATACCAAATGACAAGCTAGGCATAATCGTCGTTGGTTGCACTTCGATCGGAAGCGGTCGCGTGAATCTAAGTAGTGGTTAGGTACCGAATCAACGGAGCTCTTGGTGGTAGCCGCACTTGACGGGAAGGTATACACATCGTTAATGAAAAAGAGAGTGGCACGTGCAGCGCTCAAACACTGGTTCGCAATTCGATTGCGATGTCTTATATCGGGTGCGTGCCCGTGAAATCGAATGATTGGCGTCTTTCAACGCGTCAAATTCTGGACGTGATTCGTCACATTTTCTGTGTAATGCGCATCGAGGCTGTCTAGTAATCAGCGAATTTCCACGATGGTGCTTTCATTTGTTAGATCCCCCAACCTTTCGCGTCAATTTCATTGGCAACGCGTGTTTTTGGATGTTAAATTCGTTTAACATAAATAATTTTAAATGTTAGCAAGCACGCATCGCACATTTTGATTTTCAGACACGCGAAGCTGCACGTTCAACACGTTTTGCGCAAGTGCGGCCCTTTAAAATGATTGGTTTGGTTATAGTGTGGTACCACCCATAGTGCGGATATTCGCTACTCCCGCGACTTATGTTATATGAGGTCTATACTGTATACAGACACCCAAAAAAGGCTGGCATCACAAGCAGATTTACTAGCCCCACCGCATATGTTCCTGCCACACTATAGTGGCATGGGTATGGCGGGAGTGCCATCTAGTGATTTCAATGCTGGAATAAGTCATCGCTATGTGGTTTTACTCCATAAGACTAGTACTATGCATTATGTCATTTCTGTGTATTTTCCGTTTTCTTCTATGGCTTGCTTCCTTTATTTATATCCTTCTTTCTATTTCTTTGCATTTTCCTATTTATAACTATTTTTTGTCTTATTTTCATGTGTTTCTCTTTGCCTAATTTCTTTCTATCTGTCTTTCTTTTTTGCTCTCTGTACCGGGTCTTTTGCCCATCAGAGTTATTGCATTCCACGCCGGGCGAATATGCGCCTGTTTTTAGGAGCGAAGCAGATAAATAGTACGAGAGAGCGTATACCAGTTTATGGAAATGCCGATTTTTGCTCGCACAACCAGGTGCAATGAAAAGCTTGAACCAGCTCTGCTATTATTATTATAAAATACCATCCCATCATTGCAATTTATGAATACCAACTTGCCGCTGCCCTGTATGCTATCTATTGTATCTCAATATTGTATATTGTGCATTCCCACTCCAGAAACCGCCCCGAGGGCTTAAAGTAATATAATAAATAAATGATGGCAGTATGAGCTATAGCAATAGGTTTACAGTTTCAAGAATGTGTTGTAAAAAACTCGCGTGTATTTAAATATCTCCCTGCTATAAGCAATATTTAGTACATTTACTGGCCAAAGTAATAAAAGATAGAGCTCTCAATTATTGTAACACTGCAACTTTACGAAATACAGCTAATTAAGTTGCCCTTGCTATGTTAATACTCACTACTCACCAACAGCTAGCGAAGTACCGTTGAACAACACTGCGAATGAAGTGCAGCATAGTGTATTAGGGTGCCTAATGAGACATAAAAATGTTGTTTACAGCACATAGTATGGATGTTTACTAGTACTGTGGGTCTTGTTAGCCTTCGGAAATGTCAATGAGGTATTGCAAATTAGTTCTTTGGAGATCCGCAAGGTGGCAGAAAATATTTTGCAAGAATCAGGCGAGTTTGTAAAAATGCGTATACTAATGCATTAGTGATCACGATTTTCCGACCTTCTGGTTGAAGAATGATTCCCAAGCAAATGCCTTCAGTCTTGTGAGAGGCCACGGATTGCAGATATAAGGAATTTATTTACCCCTTCTGCGAACATATGAAAAGAAAAAAACATAAAAAGTATCCTCTTGGCTGAGTTTGTGGAGATTTTCATAATTTGTTTTTTAATGAAATGATGCCACTGTTTCAACTCAGTGGGGTTCGTTTACTAATGGCATGAAAGTAGTACCTTAAAAGTGACTTCAATAAAACCAATATATGTGATTTCTCAAAAATGAAAAATGAGACTTAAACAGCCCAACATGAACAGTTGTAGCCATCTGGTATCAGGGAACACAAGTATGATGAATATAGCCTTATTAGTTCAATTCCAGACTAACGTGTGCTGATAAAAATTGTAGTCATCATGGCTCATTTCGTTACCAAGTCTCATGACAAATACATGCTCATCGACAGTAGTGAAAGGGTTAATGTGCTGGTTGTTCTCCCCTTATTTGTATCATGAAACAGTTGCATCATTGTTTCTTCCCTTGCTTTCAGAGCACATTACAAGCTGTTGTTAGAACTGGTGAGCATGACACACCAAGCATGGTCATTGAGCCTGCCGGGCGGTAAGGGCTTTTTAGGGTCATTTGTAATTGCAGTATGGACAGCTATGAGTTATGGGTAGAGATGTGCAAATATTAGTTTCACCATTTTGAAGCAGTTTCGAGTAATAAAAACCAGGTCGAATTGAATATATTCAATTCGGAATGATACATCAACTGACTAGCAAAAAATCAACTTGAAATGAAAATTATCATCAATGAGCATTACATAAGAATTATGCAGTGTTGCTTGAAGGTATCTCATTTGCAGTTATTTAACATGTTTGTGAAGGAATGATAGCTGTTTGGTATAATTAGAGAGCTGTGACATGAATGTACGTCACCATTTCTCTAGACAGTAACAACAGCTATTCACCAGTCACACTAGTGCTTATGTGTTGATCTTGTCATCATAGCTTAATCCTTTAATTGAACTTGGAAGATTTATTAGGTAGACTTTGCAACATTACTCTTGGCTACATAAATATTTGTGTTCATTTGACATGTATTATTACAAAGTCATATTCTGTTGAAATATTTCAAATAATGTAATATTTAATTATATACCTTTCTAATCCAAAGCATTATTTGAAGATAAGAATACTAATTGGTTAATGACTTGCAGTCTTCTCAAAGGCATGGTGATTTTAGAGCTACACTTACACATGTGTGTTGAGGAATTGCAGAAGTGGAATGAATATGCAGTAATGAATGCATGTTCTAGTCATGTTTTTCTTATCTTCCACCTTGATCAAAACTACTTGAGCTGTTTTTATAGATGTGAGGCACACTTAAAGCGTTGCAATAACAATCCAGTCATGACTTTCGACTTGACTGTTATTATATATTGCAAACTCACTTTTTCAGCTTCTATAGCCTTGAGAACACTATAAATCAAGCAGATAGGCTTGATGTTTTATTGCGAACGACTCATAAACTTTTAAACTGCTGATTTAAAAACTGCGGACTCATATAAACTGCTGTCTAGCACTTTTGGCCTGAGTGCATTTGTGTTGCTTTTACTGCAGGTTTTTTGTTGTTTGTTTCATTCAGCCCACTTATCTGCTGATTTCTGGCTTTATTTTTAACATGTGCATGAGCAGAAAGATTACTCGGAAGTGTTATTTTTCTTGCGGTAATTTGCATGGTGAAAAATTATTTTTTTCAGCCCACTCGACTCAGGGGATGATGATGGCATAATTTTTAAACTACCCAGCCTTGGTGCCCTCCATGAAAAAGTGATGAGCTCTTTGCTGCTAACATCTTCTACATTCAGGCAAATCATTGACTCCTGCACAATGAAATGGCCAAGTCAACACTGTGAGTACACAGAGCTGCACATTTAAATATGGTGTCCTGCCCTGTTAAACTTCAAGGTGTGGCAGCTTAAGCTGCAATGTTCAACTATCTTGCAAGTATCCAACACGTTCTTTCTACAGTAAAGCGACAAACCTGCTCCTTGACAAGTATCCACAGCTGAAAGATGTAATTGGAAGTAGGCAGGTAAGTACTGTTATGCTGTAAGGTATTCTGTGATACTTATGCTGATGCGTAAAACATCGTAATTCAAGAAGTTAGCTTCATTTACTGACATTGCCTCAGATATACTGTGTTTACCACGGTCAACATCACAAAGTGTTATCTATATTCCTAGATATGGCTTATAAAGGAGTGCATGGCTCCTTAATCTTCCTTAATCACATTGCTCCTTAATGTTCCTTAAAGCTTCTTAATCACATTTAAAAGCAGTCTTGGGTACATTTTTTTTCAGTGTTTCAGCATGCATTGATATAACAACATTCACTTTAATAGAACATATGTTCAACTTTGAAAATCTGTATTTGCATTGAAATGACATGGTATGATGCTTACAATTAGAAAAAGACTATTGTGCACAGATTCATGTGTAAAATTATCAAAACAAAAGGGAAAAAGAGGGTTCTTCATTAGATAGGACTCGAGGGTTCATTATAGTCTTAAGCTTCATAGGCTGTAGGGTGTAGTTGGTAGTGGTCACTTTTCTTATTCACAACCGTTGTCACAAGTAGCAACAAGTTGGGTCTTGTATATGGCCGCATAAACAATACTTAGGCTCAAATGTCCTGCAGCTACATAAATCACTAGACAAGTGGATAAGTGAGTGTGCCACTAAATTTTAGTCAGGATATTGCAGCAGCCTTTTATCTGTGATACATACTTTTAATAAATAAGCAGTGCTGCTAGACGTTTTGTGAATGTTTTGCAGCTAGTCAATGCTTTGGATATATTTATCAAATGTGCATTTCATTACCAGCAGTTTTAAAGTTACTGATATCAGTGGGCTTATAGTGCTTAATTTTTAGTTTGTGTATTTATTAGAAAAGAAATTCATTGAAAATGCCAGAAATGCATGTAGCATTATATACATGAATATATTGAGCATCTCCATTTTCTGAATTGACAGAACTCCTTAAAAGTAGCCCTCCGCAATAAGTATAAAAACCTAAGAAGGAAACTGGATGATCATGATGATGTGTTAGCAAGTCGCCAGAAATTTGGTCCCCAAAGGAAAACAGGAAGCACCACTGAGCTTCAAAGGAACAAAGCTGGGAAAATGGTGAGGATAGTTTAATACCGTGCTCACAGAAATTCCCACCCATTTGTAAAAGCTGCGTGAATAGTGTCATCAATAGCTTGCAATTTGATTCCAATTACACAGTGTGAGCATCACAGATCTAACAGTGATGTGTGTAACATGGCATCCTATGATGTTTGCCTTTTTGACATTTTTTCGTTGTTTTTTTTACGAGTAAAACATGCAACATTTCACTCGTCAGTGTTTCCCTTGTGCATTAAAACTTGTGCTTTTCGCAGACCCAGTGTTGTAAACGTAATATAATCATTTTTAATACTTTGGTAGCCGTTTAGCAACGTGCGCATTTTTTCATGATTGACCGCACGCTGTTTTCTTTTGTTTTTTGTTGTTTTTCTCTCTTTGTGGTTTGCTTATTTTATGTAAACCTGAAACTGATGTACTTTTGATGCATTTTCTTTTTATTTCCTAATTTCTTGAGGTTTTGAAAATCGACTTCAAATTGTTTTTTCATGTTTTGTGCTCTGCGGATTTTTGTAATGCCAAGTGAAAAGGGGTAGGAGCCTCGTCAAGCTGCTAACATAGCAGCTTTTTGCTCTTATTCTTGCGTTTTCTTTTTCGTAACTCTGTGAAGAAAGTGCTCAATAAAACTGAAACTGAAACTGAAACAGCAGAAGATGATGACAGTATTGCCAAACATGAAGATCGGCTTGTTTTGAAAACCACAAAACTATTACCAAATGAGGAAGTTGTGGAAAGTTAATGGCCTTGACAGATGAAAAGAGACTTCCTCACGTTGCGACGAAAACCGTTCGTGATGTGAAAAAGAACTACCCCTATATGATGGACTTTCAGCGAGTACGCTGGCTTTTTTTTTACTTCTAGGTAGGGCACATCTGTGGTTTCTGAACTGCATTGCTGCAATTATATAAAAGTGAAAAAATATAACTGGGTAAGAAAACAACTTGTTGCCACTGGGGTCCTCAGCCTGCAACCTTCAAGTAACTCATATAATGCTCTGCCAGTCGAGCTACAGTGCCAGTCTTCCTCCTGTACACTTAATTGGGGTGGATGTGTGCACTCAAATTTGGGAGTGTTAGCCAGTGGTGCATGCTCTAAGCTATTGTGATGAGTGTTGAGCACTTTTTGCCTGCTGCCACCACGCAGCATCTTACTTTTGTACTAGCTGCAGTTTACCAATAATCCTTCACATACTTTCCGAAGGCATCGAATCTGCCAGAACAAGGCTCTTGCTCTAAACGCAAGAAAAAAGTGGAAACATTATGCCTCGGTTTTCTTCGTATGACGCAGCTTCAATGAAAACTAGCTGACAGTAAAGATAAGGAAAACATGGGGACGTGATTTTGAGTACACACTGTATAGTTATTTGAATGTTGCCTATTTCATGGTCGAGGACATATATTTAGTGGGCAATGTTCTATTTGTATTTCGTAGAAAGATTATTTGGGTGCCGCTAGAAACTATTGTAGAATATATGAGCAATTATGTAGGTGAGGCTGCTCATCATGAAAGCCCTGACATTTTGTTTTAGAATGTTGCTCGCTGTTTATTCCATGCAGTTCTGCAATGACTTTACAAGATTGACAGATATAAAACCAGTCCAGAAGATTTCAACAGCCATCGATAGATTAACCAAATTGGCAGTGATGAAGAAAATACCTTGTAATGAAGACGCGAGGCAAATGTTGGAGAGAGCATGCCAAATGGACCCCAAAAGAATGAGAACAAGACGTGAGTTCATGAGAATTTTATTTCAGTTTGGCTTGTACTCGATACTTGAAATAGGATTGTGTAAAAACAAGGAAGAAAGCAGACAAGGATAACTGCGTACTTGCTAGGTTTCTAAAACACTAAATTATGGTTTTTCGGTAATACCATAGTTAATTTTCCATAATGTAACATGCATGCACTCTCCTGCATACTATAATATTTATCAGCAAATAATTTAATTGTTTGCCCTATCGTGAATTCTAATAATTGCCTATCTTTCATGAAACTAACCCAAGCTGTTCAAGGAGCTTTTGCTACTTAAATCAGAGTTACGCTGGCTTTCGCCTAGTGCATTCAATCAGTTACATTGCTCAGGTCACATACTTCTTTAGTACTAAGTTCTTGTGTTGACCTACTTTTTTTGTGGTACTTAAAATAGCAATCTGCATTATCATAAATAGCTCATCGCCATCCTAAAAATATTATAAATCTGCAGAGGGAGTGAAACATGTTTGTGTACATATGTATTACTTTTTGTATACCTTTTATGACTTTTTTTCAAATTCAGTGCTTTCACATTTATTGTTTGCTTTATTTATGTTTCATTTATTGATTTCTTGTAATGACACAACTTCTAATAAATGTAGAAGCTGAAGAAAAATGGCCCTGAAAAGTCTGCTCACAGCACACACATGCAAGGGTACTTGAAATGTTGGCAGCCACACATCCTTGCTCTCGTGAAGAGAGACCTTATGCAGCTCCCCACTAAAAGGCTAGCAGAGTGGAATTGTGTTCATATGTATCAGGAGGTTAAGTTATCACAGGAGGTCAAATCACAGGAAGCTGTATTAGGAGGCCATACGCACCACAACCTGTAAGAAAAGTCGTTTCAATGTGCCCTAAGTTTGCAGTTCAGAGCGTATTTGTGTGTGCTTTTCTTGTCCATGTTTTCTATCAAGTGCTACACATCTGATAAATGGATGAACCTGCACAGACTGCCACCTTTACACTTACTGTTTTGAACAGCGTAAACGATGAAAGACACATATGATAGCTGAACATCAGAAATGTCTGTATGGAGTCCTTCTTTATGTTTCTTTATTGTTGTTTAATCCATGAGCTCACATTATCTGGCCTAACTCACCCTTTTGATACATTTCAATACATTTGCACCAGTGACCTTTCTCTGAATGTAACATCCTTTCTTAGGGCCACGAAGAATATTTTTCTCACAAGGGAATAATTAGCAGTATGCTGATGGCCCTCCTTTGTAGAAGTCATGGCTAAAATTAACCTATATTCAAAGGAAGTGTAATTAACAGATTCATTCCTATGATGAATGTGGTTTTTTACATGTTCTGTGAAAGCTGGCTATCACATTTGTGTTTTATACAATTGTAATCGAAGTCAATACATTACCCTTCTAGCCACCTTATTGAGCACATGCCCCTTGTTTACAAATTTCGCACGATAAGCTTGGATCTTCCCCTTCCTAGGCTTATTTAGAAAGCATTTATAGATGTTCAAATGCATGCTTCATTTCCTCTTATGACAGTTTGAAATTATTCATTACTGCCCAATAAAGTAGCCTTACAAAATTTTATTTTTTACAGATATTATGGCACTTGTAGCTCTGAACATCATTTCTGAGAATGTCAAAAGAACGGTCAGCATGCTCAATTTTATTTGTGCAAGAGACTGTGAGTATACGAAACACTGAGTAGCTAATGACACTGCATGTTAGCAAACGAAAATTTAGACAAACTGCATCAAAGCGCACTCACTATTGCTAGCAGAAGCCAATGGTCAAGTTATGACAAAGCAATGCCAGTACAGTTAAACCCCTTTATAAGAGGCATGCTTCGGATGGCAATTCTTGTCTTTTATACAAGATGTCTCTTATAAGCAGGGTGCCTTGTAGGCATTTTCTTATCTGCCCCTATTTTAGTGTAGGCACACTGGTGTCTCTGATACCTGTTTGTCTCTTATATCAGTGTCTCTTGTAAAGGGGATCGACTGTAATACCAAATTTAGAGATGGCGATAGATAACGTGTAAAACATAATTTTGTGGCTGTAAGCTGTGACCGACTTAAATGAAAAAATTGTGAGGGTCAGTCAGCCAGTATTTTTTTTTTAAATGCACAACATTGCTATGCAATTTCGCATTCATTTGCTCTAAATGATGCCTTGCAATACTCACTTTAGGTTGCATTTTACGTCAAGATGGTGTTTTTTTTTTCATTCTAAATATTGTTTGGCATGTTGCTTTGCAAAACAGCAGTAACTCCTGCTAGCATATACTTTCTCTCTCTATCTGATCAGTGTAATCACGAATTAGTTTTGTGACATGAATCTTTTAATATATGCATGCGAAGCCCCAGGCTCATTTTATGCTTTGTTTGCTTTGTGACATGTCTTGCTTTTAAACAGTGTGCGTTAAATAAATTTACACAAGGCTATCCTCCGCCACCATTATTGTGTCTGCAAAATAAGAGACATTTTCAAACTCTTGAGTGCTGCTGAACCTTATGCACTCCATACCCGGCTCTAAAAAATCTGAGTATCAGGTTAAATATACAGACATGGAATAGCAGTGTGATGAGCATTAGAGTTACGTGGTAATTGATTTGTACAGAAAGTAAAAAATGAATTGCAAGATGAAACAAGGATAAAAATATATGGTACAATCTACATCACCTTCTCCAGCCGTTGTTCTTTTTTTGTGTGTGATCAAGGAGTGTTTTTATTTGTCCAGGAAGAAGAAATTTTTATTTTTTAAGTATAACACAGTTAATTTATCTTAGCTGATGTAGAATAACTTAATATGTCTGAAGAAATTTTTTGAACGAGGCTAGCTTTCTTTCCCTATTTCCTAATGAGGCAAGTTTTGTGCACGCTAAGGGGCAGTGAATATCAGCATTTTGTTTGTGTGTGTCGAATGAATGCATAAATTTTCATTGCTTTGCGTTGTGATTGCCTAGAAAACTCGTGACACTACAATTGCTCCCTTCATTTTGTCAGATGCACTATATTGTTTCAATCTCCCAGTTAAACTATAGTTATGGTGCACACATTGAAATTGTTCTTAATAATAGATATCACATCTGTAATGCTAAACACAAGTTGTGTCTTTTGAAGTGCACTAAACCTGTTTTTTTATACTGTACAGAATTTGAAGTAAGCCACTCAGTGAAGTCTTATGCATGCTCACTTTGCCAATACAAGACGACATGCCAGCAACGCCATGTGTATCTTATAATGGGGTCGTCCTTTAAGATGCAGAGTTTTTCTGTCTGATGGTAGACCAGACAAAGTGTTTTCAAGTGACTAATGCAGAGGAAGGACTTGTCGCAATTATGTGTGCAAACTGGGTGTTCAATGTTCAATATGCTTGTAAAGCGTTCAACACCCTCGTCGTCCTCAAAAGATTTTTTCTTGAGCTCAAAAAGACAACACCAAGGTCTGTTCCGAAGTTCTTAAACATTGTTGTAAAATCCACATAGCCATATGATAATGCCATATGGTAATGTTCTTTCACATTTGCCTTACTGCATATTTTTCATGTTTGATTGTATTAGTGATTAAAAGTTTATTGAATATTATTGCCGTTTTTAGTGCCGCATTAATTTGCATTTGCTTCACAAGTCACGCATGTTTCTCCTTTTGCATAGCTGGGCACACATGCTGTCAAATAACCTATGGTCATTGAACTTCTTAATTATTACCATATTACATTCCCGCAAGACAGGACTATTGTGTAATAGTTTTTGCTGCTTGTTTGTTACTCTAAATAAAATTGCACTGCCTTGGTTATGGTCAGATTAGATTATGTGGGCTGTTGTGATATAATGCACATTGCAAGAAGCACGTGTAAAATTTTGCAATGAATATAAATCATTTAGAGAAAAACTGCCTTATGGTACTTCTTGATATTTATTCTGCACACATCCATATTTATTTCTAAAATGCATCAAAAACAGATTTATTTAAAAGTGAAAGTGATGTGCATCAACATAGCACTGTTGTTTTTATATATGCACAATATCTTTAACTTGGTAAGACTGAACCATGATTTAGCCATGAGAGGTTTAACTGCAAATTAAGTTGCTGAAATATGTGTATTCTCTGCATCCTGCAATAGACAGGCACACTGCTTTGAGTACCATATATCTTGAATTACAAATGTGGATATGTGTGTGTGCATGTGTAGAAATGCACACAGACACGTATGTTTACAAGGCACCCTCTGCATTCTGTGTTGGCTCACAGCCTTCAGCGGATATATATAAGACGTGCGGTATTCAATAAGAGTCCAGATATTCAACTGTATGACATAATTAAAAGTATGCCTGCATATATATATCACACATGAACAAGTTAACTGTTATGCATTTATATCATATTTATATATACCTCAAGTCTTGTTTGTGCCCTTTGCATTTTTAATAGCATGTGCCGTGCATACCCGTTAATGCTCTGTGGAAGTCTATATATAGCCATGCATATTCGTGCACATGTATATATTGACCTCACCCTCCCCTGAAGTGGAACAGTGCAGCGCACGCCTATTAATATAGCAGAGGGTCACACTTTTCCAACACCCTTGAAAAGGGGTGTGCAAGTTCAAAACATCCTAACACTCCAAGTTTGATTTTTCTCGACACCCTTTGTCTAAGGTGTTCACATAACACCCTTTCAGTAGGGTGAATCTGAAAACACCCATAGAGTGTTCCTCTGGCGACAAGCCCGTTTACACCCTTAAGGGTGCAAAAATTACTGTGTACAAATGATTAGGTGTAGCTATATAATTTTTCAAAAAGTAATCGGTCACTGCTTTACTGCTTAGAAATCAAACACGTCTAAATACACGTATTTGTACCCGAAACACTAGAAAGTGCTTACCGACACACTTTTATTTAACGTGGATAAAGCCGTTATATATACTAGACAAATAGGCAGTGCTGCTTCTCGTGTGGTCCGCTGTATGGACAATTACCTGATTTTTACAGCTAAAAGGGGCTAGAAGAAGGAGTTTTTTGAAGCTGAGCAAGTTTTTATCGAATGGGTGCTAGATCTTACCTTTGTGGCTGAGCTTCCTGTTAACGCATTGCAGTTTCTGGACGTTGGGCTCTGTTTTGAAGTCACTTCACACCTGTCGGTTCTATCAACCTAGGTCTCCGTACAGCACCTCAACTTTTTACCGAGGCATTTGAAGATGCCTGAGAATGACAAAGCTATTGCTTGCATGGATGCTGCGTTGTGGAAGTTATGCCCTATATAGCGACAGAAAGTGTAGAGTTGCAGTTGCGTGGGCCGACGACTTCTGGTTATTCATCACCTGTCATTGTATTATCTTATGAAAATGTAGTTAAGAGGTTGAAAAGAAACGACGTGCGGTCTTCCCCGAGCTTTGCGTTCACATTCAACGTGTGAAGTATACACACTCATCTCACACCAGCTCGACATGACACATAATTGGAAAACAAAGCGCAGCACTATGATGTGAACGTCGTGTTTTCAGCCCCTCAGAAATATGTCGCGATTGTTTGCTGTGGCAATGAATTTTACAGATTAAATGCCCAATTCTAGTCCTTCTATTTGCCGTCTTCAATATAGGCGAAAGTTTGGCCACTGCACCTGCCTAGTGCTTTGTGAATTTATTTTTTGTTGTGTGTGAGTGTATGTGGGACAAACAAGAAGGTGTATAAATACTTGACCACAAAGAGCACCTTAATAACTGCACTAGATACGGCCATTCGCATGTCAAAACTTTGAAGGGAGTGTAAAGTAGGTAGCAATTACACGTGTCGATTGTGTCTGGACGAAACGAAGATTTTGGTATCGCCACAGAGATCAATGCACCCAAGATACTCTGTGACGTATACGTGTATCACTGTCCTATGAGCTTAGTTCATCAGGTAATCACTGTGCATATGTCGTCCTTCAGTCATTAAACGTTCAGCTGGGAGTCTGTGCACATCTTGTCTCCGAGTTATAAAACTTTAATATGCGTATCACAACATCGCTCATTTTTCAACTGAAAGAACATAAACAAAATGGATTCAAGTCTCCAGAAAGTAAAATTGGTTACTCGGTTGATGCTTCTTACGTTGATCGGCAAGGCCGCTGCGCTAAGCTGCAGGTATCCTTAAATTTTTCGTGTGTTGGCTGAATCTGTCACAAAATCTCTTGCTTCCGCCTATCTAATTGGATAGGCACTTAAAGAATGACACATTGTAAACGGCCCTTGGGTATTAAGGGCAAAGCATTTTAAGGTGTATGCTTGTCCGTTGTCCATGCTCATGGTGGCAATGAGGATGACGGTGATGACAATGCAAGGTACGCACTATACACCATGACAATGCAGTTGATGGCGGTGAATAAGCGCGTTCGAGAATAAATTCTTATTCTACCATAGATGAAAGCGCTCTCACGTGCGAAAGAAAACGCCGACGCAGACAAGCTACCTCGGAGGCAAGAACTCGCGAAGCAGTTGCAAAGTTGAGACAGCCGACAACAAGCTGCAGAAGCAGCGGCTCATTGGCCCGAACACTGAATATATTGCACACTCACGTTTTCACTCATCGATGTGCGCGAACCGGCAATGTCATGGGTCATGAAAGGTACCAACGATGCCCAGTGCTTGAAACACTGGTCACTTTTTGCTTTGCGGAGATGTGTGGATTTCATTTTTATAACTCACGCTGTCTGATGCTGTCATGACCTCAACTACATTCGGTATATCTGCTAAGTTGCGCCATAGCTGATTGTTTCCACCATCCACGCATAATACATGAGTGGTCAGATTTTTTTGTTTGCTTTAACTGATTAGCCGAAAAATAATGATGATTACGTCATTTATACAATTGTATCATACCCTATGTGCTCAATATTGAACTCTACTAGATTGTACTAGTGTTACCTGCTTGGTTCGTAGCACCAATGACACTGCGTAAACGGTCCTCAATCCCCAAAGGTATATCTTATCATCTTAACAGATAGCATATCTATGTTGACTCATTAACTGACACAGAAGTCTTGTCTTGCTATTTAAGATGCTAATCAAATGCGCAAAACCCTGGTCTGAAGAGCCAGCATTCACTAACAACTCCTGCCTGAACATCTATCTCGCAGTCATATTCGTGCCTACCGTACGGACCCCGAGCACTGCATCTATCAGTGACCCTCTGTGGCGTCGCCTATCCTGTGGCCTGCGCGCTCGCCATGTTTGTTGCACTTCGCCGGTTGAGGCACATATGGGCGCAGACGCTGCTGGGTACACTGGGTGCCTGCTACATCGCCCTAACAGCCGCCACCAGTCCCAGCCCACCGCTTGTGGACACCGATATTGGCGCATTCCTGGTGGTGAGAGCACAGTTACAGCTTGTTAAGAACAGCAAATATTCTATGGAACGTCGCTGAGTGTGACGACGCATTCTCTCGTAAAAAAAGAAGGCTTGGGCCCGCTGGACAGCCCGATAACAGTCGTCAAGAGCAGAGCTGCGCAACACCGTCTCCTAGCGGTCGCAGAGGCGATGGCTAGAGGCTAGCTCACCAGTAGTTATCATTACCCCTTGACATTACCATAGTATGTGCTTACGAGTGACTGACTCTAGATTGACTGTTCTTGCGTTTTTTCCTTATAAATATATATATATATATATATATATATATATATATATATATATATATATATATAGAGAGAGAGAGAGAGAGAGAGAGAGAGATTTTATAGCTTGCATTGCTCTCATCCCTGAATGATCATAATCACCATCATCCACTTGTCTTTGTGTCATTATCATCGTCATCGTCTGTGTACTGGCTGTGTCCGTTCATTTTGCGAAGTCTTTCCGCAAATAAATGCTGTCGCAACCAAGAATACCAAGACTTCATACGTGGTGGATGTAGATTTTTGGTCCTCTGTTCATCAGGCTTGTGTAACATGGTTTCTGTGGAAGTGGAAGGAGTGCGAGTTGATGCTTTTGTGGACACAGGCGCGACATTGTCCGTTATACATGCTAATTTGTGTGAATAGTTAAAGAAAGTAATGACGCCTTACGATGGTTTCACATTAGTTGCTTCTCAGGGGAACGTCATTCGCCCTTCCGCGTTTTGTACTGTTTGTGTTTTCATCGACGGCATCTGCCATCATGTCCAGTTTGCTGTCCTGTTCCGCTGCTTTCACCAACTAATTTTAGGGTGAGATTTCCTATCATCTGCGTCCGTGGCTATTTGTTGTGGAGAATGCATCGTTCACCTTACTGATATCGACTAAATGCTTGACGACAACAATCAGAAGCCACTTCGTCTGGTCGCTCCGAAAGACATCGAACTGCCGCCACTACAAGAGCACGTTGTCAGCATCTCGTCAGACGACATCTATTATGGTGATGTATTAGTCTCCCCGTCACCACTGTGCATTCGTAAAGGCATTGTTCTTCCACCCGGTGTCGTTCCTTTTTGCAATGGCTCTGCACCTGTCACCGCCGTAAACTCTACACCAGAAAAGATTCTACTGCCACAGGACGCTACTGTGGCCCGTGTTGCCGACTTAAAGCCTCTATTTGTCATGCCACTTCAGGCCATCACATCCACAGATCCTTTCCTCAGTGAGCATGTTTCTTCCTCCGCCTTTATTACCGCTATCAACAGCGACTTGACAAATTCACAGACGCATCAGTGCTCGCATTGTTACAAAAACATGCAAATTCTTTCGTTATTTGCTCGTCTAAGCTGGGCCGCATTAATACATCACATCGAATTCAAACAGTTGGGACATCTATCGGGCACCGCCGACCTTACCGCGTGTCTCTAGCTGAAAGAAAATTATAGAAGAAAACGTTGCTGACATGCTCAAACGGAAAGTCATCCGTCCCTCATCTAGCCCTTGGTCTTCTCCTATTGTTTTGGTCCGTAAAATGCTGGCTCTGTGCGTTTTTGCATGGACTACTGGGCGCTCAATAAGATTACATGCAAGGACGTGTACCCTATGGCACACATTGACGACGCCCTTGATTCCCTTCAAGGCGCGGAATTCTTTTCAAGCAACGATTTGCATTCTGGGTACTGGCAGATTCCCATGCATAAAGACTATAAAGAAAAAACGGCCTTCGCAACCCCCCAATGGGCTTTACGAGTTCAAGGTAATGCCTTTCGGGCTCTGCAATGTACCCGTGACTTTTTAGAGCATGATAGACACCGTGCTGCGCAGCCTGAAATGGAAAAGTTGCCTTTGCTAATTGGACGATATTATCTTTTCGTCATCGTTTTCTGAGCACCGAGAACGATTTTATCAAGTTCTGACGTCCCTTGCCTGTGCAGGGCTCCAAATAAACAATAAGAAATGCTATTTTGCTAGCAAATCTATCAAGGTCTTAGGACATGTCATTAGCAAAGATGGCATTCGGCCCGACCTTGACAAGATTTCTGCAGTCCTTCACTTTCCGTGTCCCGAAAGACCAAAGGAGCTTCGCAATTTCCTTGGCCTCGCCTCATATTTTCGCTGGTTTATTCAGAACTTTGCCTCTATAGCTGCTCCATTACAACAGCTACTTGCTTCCAATGTCCCCTTTCTGAGGTCTCAAGAATGTCAAACAGAATTCGACCTGTTGAAGAGGGCCCTCACATCTGGACGTCTGCTCTGCCACTTTGACGAAGCCGCACCGACTATCCTCCATACCGACGCTAGGGACCTTGGTATAAAAGCCGTTCTTTACAACCCGACTAGTCTTCCCTAGAGAAATTTGTTGCATATGCCAGTTGCGCACTCACCGCTGCCGAAAAGAACTACACGATAACTAAGCAAAAGTGTTTGACTGTGGTTTGCTTGGTGCAGAAGTTCCATCCCTATCTCCACGGCCATGCTTCCCAATCGTTACGGACCACCACGCCTTATGCTGGCTATCTACCACTGAAGAACTTGTCCGGACGCTTGGGTCAGTGGATACTATGCTTGCAGGAGTACGACTTTGACATAGCTTACAAGTCAGGTAGAAAACATCAAGACGCCGACGCTTTATCTCGTTGCCCGCTTCCAACTACCCAAATCAGCATTGGTGAGAACTCAACCGCCACATCTACTAAAGTTTATACGCTCGCATCAATAGGGCAACCCTTTTCGGACGACGAGCCAACATTTATCTCCCGCCAGCGGTCCTATTCATACTGCAGACACATGATTGACCACCTTTCGGGAGTTTCTCATCCACCAAACATGCGACATCGCCATCAACTCCTGCACTTTAAGCTGGACAATTGGGTTCTCTAACGCCACATTTACCATCCTGACAGTCAGGGCTGGGATCCTGTACTGCCACACTCTTCGACTTCAGGTGCTCGAAGCCTTCCACGATGACGTGACTGCTGGTCATCTTGGTTTTCAAAAAAACTCTCGACCGCATTCGATGTCATTATTACTGGCCTGACCTTTCTTCTAGCGTAGGGCGATACTTCGGTTCCTGATACCCATGTCAGAGTCATAAGCTCTTGACGTCTGCACCTCCTGGACCTCTACAACCACTTCCATGTCCTTCAATGCCGTTCTAGGTTTTAGGTGTCAATCTTTACGGGCCTCTCCCCATCACATCTGCTGGCAAACGATGGATAGTGACCGCCGTGGACCACCTGACACGCTACGCTGACACGTCCTGTGTTAATACAGGCTCGGTTGTGGGAGTTGCAGACTTTGTTCTTCACGCCGTAATACAGCGTCATGGGGCTCCTTCTGTACTGCTTAGGGACCATGGCAAAGTCTTCCGGTCACTAATGATAAATGAAGTATTGCGCGCTTCTAGAACTACTTACAAGACAGCTTCAAGCTACCACCCTCAGACAAATGGTCTCACAGAAAGATTTCATTGAATCCTTGCTAACATGATAGCCGTTTACGTCCAACCCGACCACAAAAACTGGGATACTCTCTTACCATTCCTGACCTTCACCTACAACACCGCCGTTCAGCGAACAACTTGCTACTCACCGTTTTACCTCGCGTATGGACGCACCCCAACTACCTTTCTCGACGTCTCCTTCTTTAACAGCCATGGAAATTTATTTATGTCATTCTTCTAGCGAAAAATACATATCCCACCTGGCTTAGTCTCGCCATCAGGCTCGCATGAATACTGAAGCGAGACAGCATGAGCGGAAAACCATCTATGACGCACCCCATCGCGTTGTGCCTTTTAACCTAGAGACAGGGTGCCGCTTTTGACACCTATTCGCACTCCTGGTCTCTGTGACGAATTCCAACCATGCTTCATCGGGCCATACATAGTTTTCGAACAGAATTCGCTGGTCAATTGTCGTGTGACACTACTTGTCGCCCCAAAAGACCGCCGGTACCGCAGCACCGAGATTGTCCACGTTTCTCGCATGAAACTTTTCACGCTACGTTCCCCGTCACTGTGACTTACGGCAGCCAAGGTGTTGGCTTTGAAGTGGGGGAATTAGTGTGGTTGTTTCTTACTTACATCGTTCTCATCCCTGCATGGTCATAATGACCCTCATCCGCTTGTCTCTTTGTGCTCATGGCCACTCTGCGTCATCATCATCGCCATCGTCTGTGTACTGGTTCTGCCCGTTCGTGTTGCGAGGTCTTTCCTCAAATAAATGCTGTTGCAACCAAGACTACCAAGACTTCAAGATGTATATATATGTATATATATAATATATATATATATATATAATATATATAGTCCAGTAGATCCTCCGTGAGCGGTCACAACGTGGTTTATTTCGACGTTTCGGCCTAGAGTCTGGCCTTCATCAGGATTAAAGATACAGTTTGTTGGTGCTCAGCTCTATACATTCTCAAATCAGAGGGCAAGGAAAGAGGAAAAAAGACAAAAAGAAACAAAGGAAAAAAAGAAAAAGAAAAAAAAGAGAAGAAGAGAAAAATAATATACGGTGGACTCCCCTCGGGCACCCCCCTTTCACTCTTCCTTCCACTTCCCCTCTTCACTCTTCCCTCCACTTCCCCTTCATCTCTCTCCCCTCTCTCCCCTTCACCTTTCTGATGTCAGCGGTTTGTGTATGTTTCCTTTCACCAACGCAATCCTCCCGATCAGACGGCGCCTCCTGGCACTGGCGGTTCGGTGTGGGGCAAAAAAGAGCTTTTTTAGGAAGCCCTAAACGTTTAACTACTCTTTTTAGGAAGTCCTAAGCCTTTAACTACTCGGAGTCCCGTAAACAATTCGTCGTAGAAGGAGGGGTGCCGCGTATTGTGGCAGAGGCTGGTAAGCGGGCATTTTAGGAAGTTCTAAGCCTTTAACTACTCTGCGCCCTGTCAACATTTCGTCATAAAAGGGGTGCCCCGTATTGCGGTAGAGGGTGGCAAGTGGGCGCAATGCCAATTCCTTGCCCGCTTCTGGATTACGCGTGAAGTGGGGGCCTCCCGGCTGTGCACAGGGTTGCTGTTGGGCATGTCATGCATGGCACAATTGATTGGGTAGTAAAATAAAACAGACGACAGCTGCACTTAGGACAGCTGCTCTTCCTAAGTGCAGCTGTCGTCTCTTTTCTGTTTTATTTTACTACCCAATCAATTGTGCCATGCATGACATGCCCAACAGCAACCCTGTGCACAGCCGGGAGACCCCCACTACACGCGTAATCCAGAAGCGGGCAAGGAATTAGCACTGCGCCCGCTTGCCAGCCTCTACCGCAATACGGGGCAACCCTCTTTTTACGATGAAATGTTGACAGGGCGCAGAGTAGTTAAAGGCTTAGAACTTCCTAAAATGCCCGCTTACCAGCCTCTGCCACAATACGCGGCACCCCTCCTTCTACGACGAATTTTTACGGGACTCCGAGTAGTTAAAGGCTTAAGACTTCCTTAAAAGAGAAGTTAAAGGCTTAGGGCTTCCTAAAAAACCTCTTTTTGCCCCACAACGAACCGCCAGTGCCAGGAGGCGCCGTCTGATCGGGAGAAATGCGTTGGTGAAAGGAAACATACACAGACCGCTGACATCAGGAAGGTAAAAGGGAGAGGGGGAGATAGATGAAGGGGGAAGTGGAGGGAAGAGTGGAGAGGGAAATGGAAGGGGGGCGCCCGAGGGGAGTCCACCGTATATTATTTTTCTATTCTTCTCTTTTTTTCTCTTTTTCTGTTTTTTTCTTTTTTTCTTTTGTTTCTTTTTTGTCTTTTTTCTTCTTTCCTTGCCCTCTGATTTGAGATTGTATAAAGCTGAGCACTACCAAACTGTATCTTTAATCCTGTTGAAGGCCAGACTCTAGGCCGAAACGTCGAAATAAACCACGTTGTGACCGCTCACGGAGGATCTACTGGACTATATGCAATGCTACAGTCACTCAACCACCATGCCTGCCTATGTAATATATATATATATATATATATATATATATATATATATATATATATATATATATATATATATATACATATATATATATATATGTATATATATATATATTGTAATGAATTATTGAATCTGAATAACGGACGCTCTGCTGGCAATGAAGAAGACGATGATGATCGGTGCCTGCAGTAGTAGCTCGCGCACGCTGCTCGCCATTAGCCAGTCCTGCCTGATAAAGCACATTTTGCCAAGCTGCGTCTGAATCTTTTTCGACGTACAACACCTCTATTTTAAGTGGTGGAGGAGCCGGGGTTCCCATCAACCTGGAACTTCGCAATCGGACGCTACCATCACCGTTCACCATGACTGCTCCTGGCCCTTCTCAAGCTGCCTTACCAACGACAGTCTACTGTACTGGCATACCTCGGCGACGCGACCCACCAATTTTTCGCGGCAACGACGAACAAGACGTGGAGGACTGGCTCGTCGAGTACGAAATCGTAAGTGCTTCCAACAAGTGGAACGCCTGCGACCAGCTCGCCAACGTGCGCTTTTACCTCGCTGATGTGGCCAGCCTCTGGTTCAAGAACCACGAAGGCAAAATCACCAACTGGTCCGCCTTCAAGACCACCATCGCTGCGGTCTTCGGTCGTCCCGCCGTGCGCCGGCTTAGCGTGGAACAGTGTCTCCGTAGTCGAGTCCAGCGCAGAGACGAGACCTTTACAAGTTACATTGAAGATGTCTTGTCTCTTTGCAAGCGCGTCGATGAATCTCTAACCGAAGACGACAAAATCAAGCATATCATCAAAGGAGTTGACAACGATACCTTCCAGATGCTCGTCGCTAGGAATCCACAGACTGTCACTGATGTTGTCCAGCTTTGTCAAGAGTACGACGAGTTGCGTAAGCAGCGTGTCTCGACGCGCAGGGCCGCTAAAGATACGGCTGAAGTTTCCGCCCTCGTGCACGACGTCGCTGCTGATCACATCGTTTTACTGCCCCACATCAAACAATTTATAGCGCCATAATCACCATCATCATTTCTTCATCACCGCGCCGCGCCTCTCACGCAGCTGATGCTAGCTCGAGCTGCGCGAGAATTAGAACGAGCTGACACGCCTGGCGGTTTGGATGCTGGTAGTCGACGTGGCTCCGCTACAGGCCTGCAATAAAGTGGCGAGATCGGCACGGCCCCATCGGCCGCCTTCGACGTCGTCTCACGTCTCCTCTTCTCTCGCCGCTACATTGGTGACCCGGAGAACACGCCCTTCGCCGAGTGGCCCGCTGCCATGTCCCCGCAACTCTGCCCGCCAGTGCCGCCGTTCCAATCGACCTACCCCAAGGTATGGTTCATGCAGCTCGATGCCGTTCTGGCGCTGAATGGCGTCACGGACCAGCTGCTGATGCACGCCATTCTTGTCGACGCCCTTCCGGTAGAGTTGCGCCATCTCGCTGCCACTTCGAGCACCAGCCCGCAGCCTTACGATGCCCTCTGCACTGCGGTGCTCGCACGCAGCGGCAACACATACCGTCCGCTTCCGTTTACCCGCACCAGGCAGGTTTCCCCGGCGTCGCAGAGCAAGGTACGCACGCAAGCGCACGCAGAGCAAGCGACGGCACGCGACACCGTGGCCGTCGCCGTTTCCGCGACCACCAGCTCAGACGTCTCGGCCTCCTCCTCGCCGCAGCTGCTGGTCAGCTTCTCGACGTTGCCCCCTGCCGCTCCGCCACCTGCCACTGGTGCCAGCAATGGCCTGCCGGGTGCCTCGCCACATTCCACTCGCACCTACCCGGCCAGCAGCCGACCACACTCGGCGTCCCCGCTCCCCGCCTTTGTCCCTCTCTCTGTTTCGTGGTCTACGACGGGCCCCAGCGCCGTGCCTTCGTGGAGCCACAGCCTGCCCTCAATGCTCGCCCGCAATGGCCTCACGTACCAACCGCTTCCAGGGGACCGCGACTTTGGGGTTGTCACTGCGTCGCAACGTGTGCTACCAACCGTGGCCCCACCAGACTCCATGACGGCCACCTTGCCGCCCGCCTCGGAGCCTGGGACAGGTGACCTTTCACCCGTTATTGACCTCCCGACTTCCTCTCGTCTGGCCTCTAGCGACGCGTGTCCCGCGTACGAACTGCCTACACCATCTGTCGAGCCAACTGAACTATCTACGACATCTGTCGAGCCAACTGAACTGTCTCCGACCCCTGTCGAGCCAACTGAAGTGCCTACGACATCTGTGGAGCCAACTCAACTGCCTACGACATCTGTTGAGCCAACTGAGCTGCCTACGACGTCTGACCAGCCAACTGAACTGTCTATGATGTCTGTCAAGTCAACCGACCTAACTACAACCACTGAGGAGCCAACTGAAAGCATGGGAACAAGCACTGCCACCAGTCCACCAGCGTCGAATACCTCGACAGTGACTGAGGCGACAACTGAACCCGTCTTTCCTGCACAGCCTCCCATGACGCCATTTCCCGTGGTCCGCGTATTCGGCACGGCGACGAACGAGTCGCAGCCGCTGCCTGCGGACGGCGTGTGTGACTACACCGTCTACGACGGCCTCTACGACACAGGCCCGTTTGACACGCTTTACAGCCCGCACTTTAGTGCACCAGTTGAGCACGTTCTCAGTCACGCGTCGCTTCACAGCGTCACTGAGTACGGCCTCTCTTTCGCCTACAGAAACGCATCACAAGTGGCGCGAGACCTCGAAATTCCAGAGGTGCTTTCCACGATTGAAGACCTCTGGGACCAAGCCATCCGCCATTACGGATTTCTTTCCATCGAGCGCTTACTTCTTCGTCCACTGCGCAACTCTCAGTGTCGCCCACCAGAGACCCACTGGTTCCCGATGGTCACTACACGTTGACAAACTGGACTTGCCAAAGGAACACTTTATGGACTGCCGTTCATGTACATAGCGTTTGTCACTCTCTTTCTTTTTCACATGCCTTCAAATCGCGCAAAGCGCTAGGGGGGGAGCCCTATAGCGCCATAATCACCATCATCATTTCTTCATCACCGCGCCGCGCCTCTCACGCAGCTGATGCTAGCTCGAGCTGCGCGAGAATTAGAACGAGCTGACACGCCTGGCGGTTTGGACGCTGGTAGTCGACGTGGCTCCGCTACAGGCCTGCAATAAAGTGGCGAGATCGGCACGGCCCCATCGGCCGCCTTCGACGTCGTCTCACGTCTCCTCTTCTCTCGCCGCTACAAATTCATTCGTGAGGAAGTTGCGCGTCAGCTTTCTCTTATGGCCGAAGCATCCGCGCCAGTGACCTCGTTAGACCCACGTTTACGCCAGGTCATTGAGACACAGGTCACGCAGGCAATGCCTCCATCGCCATCCGTCCCTACTCCGCTGACCTACGCTGCCGTTGTTGCTAGACCCCCAGCCCCAACTGTCTCTGCCGCATACCGGGGCACCGGGTCTTCCTACACTATCACGCTGCCTACATACACAGCACCCCATCCCGTTTCGCCCCCTGCACCTTCTGTCGTTAACCCATGGTGCACCTTGGACAATCGACCCATCTGTTTCGCATGCGGTTTCGTGGGACATATAGCACGCTACTGTCGCCGTCGCAACTTCCAGCCTCCAGACCATGGGAATTCTGCAAATTACCAAGCTGCCCAAAATCCCCAGCGACCATCTTCTCCTATCACCGACTCATTGTCCCCACGACGCCCTGTCGATTCTCGCCGGTCATTACCACCCCGTCGCCGTTCTGTCTCCCCGATGCTTCGGCGCACGAGCCCCGCTCGAGAGGAAAACTGACAGCCGCAATTCCGGAGGCAAGAACTGAGTCGTCATCGAACTTTCTAAGACCTCCTCTTTGTCCGACCAACGAAATTGATGTGCTTGTAGAAGCTGTTGCTGTACGTGCACTTGTCGACACAGGCGCCATCGTTTCTGTGATTAGTGAAAAACTATGTCGCGATTTGAGAAAAGCTACAACACCGCTTACTAATCTTGCTCTGCGTACAGCCACCTCTCATTTCATCGCGCCGACAGCTCAGTGCACAGCACGCGTTTTTATTCACGATGTTTGGTACGCCGTCAACTTTGTTGTTCTCCCACGTTCATCTCACGACATTATACTAGGATGGGATTTCCTTTCTACCCATCAGGCCCTCGTCGACTGCGCTCATGCTCAACTCACGTTGACGAATCCGTGCCCTGAT
This sequence comes from Rhipicephalus annulatus, assembly GCA_013436015.1. Lineage (NCBI taxonomy): Eukaryota > Metazoa > Arthropoda > Arachnida > Ixodida > Ixodidae > Rhipicephalus > Rhipicephalus annulatus. The sequence continues at coordinate 48,792 of WOVY01013968.1, forward strand.
ATTGACCACCACAGTCCCTCGAAAGTGTTTGCCGCAGCTGATATTCGCATTGCCCCGTTGTCTGCCGTCCTATTGCCTGTGTTTTCCCCTGCTGTCGCTAACTCGACGCTCCTGTTCCAACCAACTACAGCTAGTGTGCAACACCGAACCATCGTCCTCCCGTTTGCCGTCTTCAACTTTTCCAATGGTTCGGCAGTACTTTACGCGTGCAACGTTTCTGCTTGCTCATACATCCTGCTACGCGGCGAGTGTCTGGGAAGCCTCGAGAGCTTAAATTGTATTTTCGAAGACCCGATCTATCCAGACAAGCCATTTTTACCGACTTGTGCCATTACACCCACAACTGACGCTAATGAACCTATGGATGTATTCCGCAAGTCCATTGATTGCAACTTCATGCCTGGGCACCAAGAACAGCTGATTAAGCTCCTACAGCGTTTTCGGGCGTCGTTTGACCACAATCAGCCTTCCTTAGGTCGAGCGTCATCTGTTGTTCATCGTATAGATACCGGTCAAGAGACGCCATTACGGCAGCGTCCATATCGTGTGTAAACTACCGAACGCCGTGCCATCAATGAACAGGTTGACGACATGCTGACACGTGGCATAATCGAACCGTCAAGCAGTCCCTGGGCCTCTCCAGTTGTGTTGGTGAAGAAGAAGGACGGATCCATCAGGTTTTGCGTGGACTACCAACGTCTCAACCGAATCACGCGCAAGGATGTCTATCCGCTGCCACGCATTGACGATGCCTTGGACTGCCTACAGGGAGCCGAATTTTTCTCTTCTTTAGATCTGTGCTCTGGATACTGGCAGGTATCCATGGCAGAGGCCGATCGCGAGAAAACAGCTTTGTTCACGCCCGACGGGCTTTACGAATTCACAGTCATGCCCTTCGGCCTCTGCAACGCGCCAGCTACATTCGAGCGAATGATGGACTCTATCCTTCAAGGCCTCAAATGGAAAGTTTGCCTTTGTTATTTCAATGACATTGTCGTCTTTTCAACTGAATTTGCAACCCATTTAACCCGCCTCGAGAAAGTCCCCGCGTGTATTTTTGCCGCGGGGCTGCAACTGAATCTGAAGAAGTGCCATTTCGCCGCATGAAAGCTTACGATCCTTGGCCACGTGGTTTCAAAAGACGGCGTTCATCCTGACCCTGCCAAACTTACAGCTGTTTCAGCGTTTCCCAAACCGATCACCATGAAAGAGCTCCGAAGCTTCATAGGCCTGTGCTCTTACTTCCGGCGCTTCGTTCGCAATTTCGCGATGATCGTCGCTCCTTTGACCAAGCTCCTCGCCGGCTCTAGAGACCTTTCAGCCTGGTCTGCCACCTGTGACGATTCTTTCAATGAGCTGCGCCGCCTTCTCACGTCGCCGCCTATTCTGCGACACTACGACCCATTGGCACCCACAGAGATCCACATTGACGCTAGTGGTGTTGGGCTAGGCGCTAATCTTGCACAGAAGAAAGACGGCTTCCAAGAGTACGTGGTTGCCTACGCAAGCCGAACTCTTAGCAAAGCCGAAATCAACTATTTCGCCACTCAAAAGGAATGCCTGGTCATCATTTGGGCGATAGAGAAATTTCGATCTTACTTGCACGGATGCCCTTTTGGCGTCGTGACTGACCACCACGCTCTCTGCTGGTTGTCGTCACTGAAGGATCCAAGTGGTCGCCTCGCCCGATGGGCATTACGCCTCCAAGAATATAATATTCGCGTGGTCTATCGCTCCAGCCGGAAACATTTGGACGCAGACGCCTTATCCCGTTCGCCCCTACCCCCTGACCCGGACTGCTGCGAAAGTCTAACCTGTGATGCCACTGCCGTCACCATTGCTGACATGCCATCTGAGCAACGCAAGGACCCTTGGGTTGCTTCAATTCTAGACATCCTGGCTGGGCGGACGGCTTCCCCCTTCTCGCACGTTGCGTCGGCAAGTCGAGCACTTCACCACTCGCGACGACGTGCTGTACCGACGCAACTACGCATCCGGTGGACGTCAGTGGCTACTCGTGATTCCACGTCATCTGCAATCCGAAATTTGTTTCACGTTTCATGACGACCCCCAATGTGGACACGCAGGTTTCCTGAAGACTTATTCTCGCATACGTCTCCGATATTACTGGCGTGGCATGTACCGTTTTATACGACAATACGTTCGGGCCTGCTCGACGTCCCAGAGACGAAAAACTTCCCCTTATCACGCTAGCGGTACCTTGTTACCCTTACCATGCCCGTTCCGACCATTCGACCGCGTCGGCATCGATATCTATGGTCCCCTTCCCAACACTGCTGACGGTGACCGCTGGATCATAGTTGCCGTCGACCATCTCACGCGGTATGCCGAAACTTTTTCCCTTCCCTCATCTACAGCAAAAGACGTTGCGACTTTCGTACTTCACAACATCGTATTACGTCATGGAGCACCTCGGGAGTTACTGAGCGATCGTGGTGGCGTATTCTTGTCAGACGTCATTACAGCATTGCTGCGTGATTGCCACGTCGTTCACTGCACTACAAGCGCCTATCATCCCCAGACCAATGGAATGACAGAGCGCTTCAACCGCACCCTTGGTGACATGCTGTCTATGTATATCTCGTCAGACCACTCCAATTAGGACCGAGTGCTTTCGTTTATCACGTTCGCCTATAATACCGCCATTCAAAGCACTACTGGGTTCTCTCCTTTTTTCCTCCTTTACGGACGCGAACCTTCTTGCACTATGGACACCATTCTTTCGTACAAACCTGACTCCTCAGAGTCCACGACTTTGTCTCAAGCCGCTACATACGCTGAAAAATGCCGCCAACTGGCAAGATCATTCACAACCCAAGACCAAGGAGGCCAAAAGCACCACCATGACGCATGAAATAACGCTACTTCTTACGACCCAGGTTCACTCGTATGGCTGCATGTCTCTTCTGCTACACCTGGCCTTTCTACCAAGTTGGTCCCTAGGTATTACGGCCCATATCGTGTGCTACAAAAACGTCACCAGTGAATTACCTCATTGAGCCACTGGAACCATCTTCTGACCAACGTCGTCATGGCCAGGAAATTGTCCACGTCTCGAGACTTAAGCCCTGCTACGACCCTCCCGTGTTTACTAGTCCATAGGTCGCCAGGATGGCTCCTTATTTGGCGGGGAGTAATTGTAATGAATTAATGAATCTGAATAACAGACGCTCTGCTGGCAATGAAGAAGACGATGATGATCGGTGGCTGCAGTAGTAGCTCGCGCACGCCGCTCGCCATTAGCCAGTCCTGCCTGATAAAGCACATTTTGCCAAGCTGCGTCTGAACCTTTTTCGACGTACAACACCTCTATTTTAATATATATATTGGGTCTAATTCATAGTGAAGGAGGGCAGCAAGAACCCCAATGGACGGAGCTGTTGAAGGAGAAAGACGACGTGCACTACTGACCGCAACCTTTCTTAGAAGCTCTGTAACAGGGTGGTGGAGGGGCTGGGTACGTGAGCACCAGAAATCGCAATCACGAAACTTTTCCACCCGTCAGAGTCGACTCATTGCGGGACTTCCAACAGCTTCAAGAGAAGACATGCTGCCGGGAACTCAAGCTACGATGTCAGCGGCCCCACCACAGCTCTACAATGAGCCACCCTGCATGCCGGGACTGCCGCTAAGGACGTCGGCGAGTGGTTAAAGCAGTACACAAGGGTTAGCCAACTTAACTGCTTGGACTAAGCCGCTCGGCTGTCACACGTTGTACTCTTGTTGACGAATACTGCTCTCTATTCGCATGACAACCACGAAGATGTGCACACGGCGTGCGCCTTATTTGAAGAGGAATTGAAAAAAGTGTTTTGGAGATCCAATCACAAAAAAGAACAGAGCCGAACAGACCCAGTCCTAAAGAGCCAAGCTCTCCGGCGAGACATGTACCATGGACAACAATGATATTCTGAAGCTGTGCAAACTCGTTAACCCAATTATGTTCAAAGAATATCGTGGGACATCCTGACATAGCCGAAAATCTAAAGCAATCTCTAATTACCAAAGAAAACTTGACATCTGTGTCTGTGGTAATCCAACACTGCATGCCAAACGTTTGAAGCACTCAAGATGCGTCGCACAGCACCAAAGTTTGGTCACTTGCCTAATCCACCGACCGTAGCCAGCGCCGACGCTATTTCATCATTCGATCTTTCGTTAACGACACAGCAGATTGTACGGGAGGAACAGCTTCCTGGCCACGAAATCGACCCCTATGGTACACAAGACTCGCGAAGCAATAAGCGCGAACTATAATCTATGTCACGTAAACCATCTGTTTATGCCGACAACCTGGACAACTACCAATCCCGTGTCCCAGTCAGAACCTGCAGGCTGACCTCACTTTAATAACGAGCCGCAGCACTGCAGCACTTGGCCCAGTCAAAACCTGCAGACTGACTTCACTTCAATAACGGGCGGCAGCACCGCATCACTTGCCCCAGTCAGAACCTGTAGGCTGACTTCACTCAATAACGAGCTGCAGCACCGCAATACTTACCTGAAGCCACGTTTCCACCCACGTATTCAGCGTCGAGGATATACAGAGACCACGCTGATTAGGACGGATACTTAGTGCTTGCTGACGGAAGTGAGGGCTTTCAGCCACACATGGTTTGCAAAACTTGTGGAGCTCTCTCAGGCTCACTCACGAAATATATCTCGCGCTTTGGACTCACTCCGACTCACACTCACTGAATTCTTTCTCAGCCGGAGTCACTCGGACTAATACTCACTAAAGTTTTCTTCAACCGAACTCACTCAGACTCAAACTAGTCAAAATATTACTCGCACGGACTCACTCATACTCAGACTCTGAGTGAGCCAACTCGTGAGTCCGTTAGCTTAGAATTATGTTTTTCAAGCATGACACCAATGCTCTCAGCATCGATAATTCATGTAATTGAAGCTATTATTGGTGCCTTTTTGATATAGTTCCTTCAAAAAAGATTTATGTTGCTCGTAAACCAGTAAGGTTATTTTTCTAGAAAAATATGACAATATAAGACATATTTATCAAGAACTACCTTGGAAGAGCTGGTGGGTAGGAGGGGTGTCATGGCCGTTGCTTACATATCTCATGCCTATGATCAATTAATAATAAAATGGTGTATGAAAGGCACTGACTTGGAATAGTGATACGTTGATATAAACGTGAATCCAGGTAAGGCTCATAGCAATGCTGAAGAGGAGTTTATATAACCATAAGTTTGCAAAAGAAAGTGAAACACTCAACAAATATATCATGTGCTTTTGACTCACTTGGACCAAGACTCACCAACATTTTCCAGTGCCGAACTTTCTCGTACCCCACTCACAAAAATTTTTTTCAACCGAGCTCCACCACACTCAGACTCACGAAAATATTAGTCACTTAAACTCACTCAGACTCGCGCCTCGATCTGAGTCTGAGTGAGGCCGAGGGAATCAACTCATGAGTGATTTCACCGACCTGTTCAGCCCCAGCACGGATTTCAGCCTCTTTTACGTGCGTGCTATAGCTTTGGTCTCACAGCTCACATCTGCAGGTTTTGCAACTGTTGACGACTATAACAAGAAACCTCACCAGCATCCTACCAAACTAATTCTGGGCACTTCACCACGTCATGGCTAACACGTCCGTCTGCTAGTCATCGACTCTGTCAAGGTAACTTCCGGAACCCATCACCGGCCACTGACAGCAGCTTAACACTTCTGCCTGCCCGACGTGCTCCGCGTTCTTCGTCGCCACGGCGTCGCCTCTCGTCACCAACTCCGGAAAACTAAGCAGTGCGCCTGATGGGGTGAGGTCGCTGGATACTGTGCGCTGCCAAACGATACATTTCAAACAGCTTTCACGCTTGAAAACAAAGTTCATGTGTGTGTGGACAGTGTATTTACTATGGCTCTTGTGGATACTGGGGCATCGATTTAATTGATGACACTGATAAGCCTCAGTTTCAAGGCTCTAGTCCGACGAAACTTATATTTATTTGAAAAAATACATCGTTTCTTAGCGTTATTAGTGACATGTTGAGCCCGGTTGGTGTTTGCAGGGTTGGCATTCGTTTGTTGCAAAGTATTCTGTACAGAATTCGCGCTATTATTTCTCGATCAACGGACGATGTTATTTTGGATGTAAATTTCTTGCAAGAGTTTGATGCGAATGATGACTGTCCAAGTGGGGAACTGTCAGTACACGACGAAGTTATGCCAGAACTCGTGGAGAGCTCGCCACGCCACCAAGAAAGTGCCTTTTGTGTCACTCAGGTGTTGCTTTGCCGACACATGCATCTGCGTCTCGGTCATTTTTTCTGGGACTACTACTACAACACTTGACATCCACAACACAACCTTTTCATTCGGCCTGGGTGAAGAAGGTTTTGGTTCCGCATTGCTTAGTGTCAGTCAAAGACGGGCGTTCCGGGTTATGGACGATGAACTACTCCAGCCAGCCCAAACTTCCACCATCTGGCATGAAGCTCGCGCTATTCAAAGAAGAACTACTGTTTTTCTTGGCTGTACTCGAGCCTGCTACAGATGAGTTCCTCCATTCCTGCCCTTCGGACTCGAAAGTTACTGCTGATGGTATGCAACCTACTAAGTGCGACCAAGCGCCACACGTTACTGAATATTTTATCGAAGCACACGCAAGTTTTCGACTTCTCGCAAAACGACAACGCTCCTGCTATTCCAACTCTCGAGCCCACTATTCCATAAATACAGGGTGAGCACATGCTACAAGACAGAAGTCATACCACGTGTCACCTGACGAACGTGCGATAATTGGCGAGCAAGTTGAAGAAATGCTGCAGAAAGGAGTAATTTAGGAGTCAAGGAGCACTTAGGCTTTATCTGCCAATCTCGTCAAAAAGATGGCAGGCGGTGATTTTGTGTGTATTACCGGTGACTGAGCAGCATTACCAAGAAGGACATCTTCCTACTTCCTCATATAGACGATGCTTGTGACTGTTTTCATTCGGCTTTTTACTTTTCTTCTGTCGACCAGAGATCCGGCTACTGGCAAATTTTGATGCGTGACGAAGACAACGAAAAAATAGCGTTCGCAACACCCCATGAACTTTTGGAATTTTACGTTATGCCATTCGGCTTGTTTAACGTGCCCGCCACCTTCGAATGTTTCATACACACCATTCTGAGAAGTTTAAAGTGCTTAAATTTAAAAAGTGCCATTTCCTTGAACGCCAAGCTTCTGTGTTGGGACATCTTGCGAACAAAGACGGCGTCAGGCCCGACCCTGCAGAGGCGAGGCTCTTGAAGCGTTTGAGCCACCTCAGTCCACCAAAGCACTTTGCAGCTTTCTGGGGCAATGATTCTACTTTAGGCGGCTCATTCATCGCTTCGCGCACATGGTTTATCCTTCGAGAAGCCTCCTGTGCAAGAACGCTTAGTTCCAGTGGACACCTGAGTGTTCTGCTTCCTTTCGACAAGTTAAGTTTCTGCTAACTTGGCAGCCAAGTATCCCACACTGTCAATTTGTAGATCTTGGAGCTGTTCTTCTTCAGTGCACCAACAACAAAGAACATGGCATTGGCTAAGTGACCGGGTCGTTATGAAAACACAAGCGGAACTCCGTAGTTACTGAACAGGAATGTCTCACCGTTATTTGTGCCGTGCAGCACTTGTGGTCTTACCTGTTTGGGCGCGAGTTCTCTATTATCACCGACCATCCCTCTCTATGTTGGCTCGTCAATCTTAGTGATCCGCCGGAACACTCTGCACGATGAGCCTTACGTTTGCAAGAGTACAGCTTCACCGTCTCCTACTGCTGGTGCCGATTGCCTGTCCAGGATGCCTCTGCATGCAAAATGCGATGCTGACATTTTTGACAACTTAATTGCAGCCGCACATCGCAATGTCGCAGGTATTGCAGCATTCGCAAAATTACAGCATAAAGATCCGAGTTTATGGTCCTTTTTCTATGCAACAAAAAAGTCAACAGCATGCCCATTTTTGTGTTCGAGGGAGTTGCTGTATAAGAATTTCTCAGCGGCAGGAGCTCAGTTTCTTAACGTGGGGCCAGAAGCCCTTCGCTGTTCTGTATTGCGCATCGCACACGATGACCCAACTTCACGTCTCCTAGGATCAATACGGACACTCCGTTGTGCTAAAGAAAGGTTTTACTGGCCGCTAATGTGCAAGACGACAGACACGTCTGTAGCCAGCTGTGACGAATGCCAGAGCGGCAAGAGACCTACTGTGGCCTCAGACAGTTGCCTAAAGCCTTTCGTGCCATTCATCTCACGTTTTGAACTAGTAGAGATTGATATTATAGGACCGTCCTCATGTGTGTCGAAAAGGAACCGTTGGATTAGAGTAAGCACCGACTTCCTGACTTGATTTTTGTGAAACGGCGTTGCTACCCTCTGCAACAGTAACTGAAGTACAAAATTTGTGCTCTATTCGATAATACTTCGTTAATTTTCTCCTCGAGTGATCACTAGTGATCGTGGTCGTCAGTTCACAGCTGAGATTGTTGAAGAGTTTCTACGCCTGTCTGCTTTAAACCTATGACATTGCACACCCTATCACCCGCCGACCAATAGCTGGACTGAGTATACAAATAGAACCCTCGTGAGCATGATATCCTTATACATTAGCTCAGACCACAAAGACTGGTATGGAGTGCTGCCAATCGTCACAGAGGCATATATAGGGCGCAACAAAGAACCACTGGATGCAGCTCTTTTCTTTTCCTTCACACTCATCCACCTCAATACTCTTTGGACACAAGCTTTGCTTTTTGAAGCCACAAGGTGCTTGTATCACAAAAACTCCATTCCACGCGGAGGAGGCTCGGCGCCTTGCCCTATTGCCTACTCCATCTTCAAAAGAGCGCTCTAAATCCCGGTCTGACAGCCGACACCTTCAGGTCATCTACAATCCTGGTGACCTAGTGTAGCTATGGGCTCCGGTACAAAAATGTGGACTGTGTCAAAAGTTACTCGCTCGTTGTGTTGCAGCATCCATTGTGATAGATCGTCTCAGTAAGTTTAATTATAAGATGGCACACCTCACCGTCAACGGAAGACAGTCATCCAAGATCGAAGTCGCACATATAGCACGCCTGAAGCTTCTCAGCGACGCCCCAACTAACTTCTCGCCCGGTGAACGTCGTCTACAAGAGGAGAAATGTTAGTGGGTCTAATCGAGTGAAACAGGGGCTGCAACAACAGCAATGGAGGTTGAAGAAGGAGAAGTGCACAACTGGCCGGTACTCATCACCCAGCTCATTGTAAATAAACTTTTCTTACAAACCCTGAAACAATATATATATATCATGTATATATATATATATATACATACATACATATCTGGGTAGATGAGGTGCGAGATCAGGTAGAGATAGGTCCTGGTCTGCAATCACCGCCAGTCTACGACTGTTCTTCGCTTAACTCTTGATGAGGTGGTGAGAAAACACACCTTTGCAATTTGTAGTGTGGTCCTGCGGTCATCCCGTTCGCACCTCTCTCAATGAAGTTTAAGCACGGGAGTATTTTACCCGTGCATCTTTCTTGTATACGGAGGTTTTGGTTTACGCCACCCAAACAGTATCACAAAATAAGGGTGCCTAAAATATGTTGCTTGGTCAGTCCGTTGGCTCCTAAATTTTGGATGCCTGCAGTGCTTGACATTTTTGTTTTTGAACGTTCCACTTTCTGATACGATTTCACCAAAGGCTCGTATTTTGTACTCCTAATTAAACACTATTTAACAGTGTACTACTTCTAAATGCTAGTGGTGGTGCATTCCTAGTATTCGTTTTTGTTAGTAGGGCGCCATAGTTCATGAAACAGCTTTGAAGTGTTTTCTTAGGCATATTAAACTGCGTTCCCGTCGACAGCTACAAAACAAAACAAGTGGTCTAGAGCAGCTATATTTAAGCGTACACACGAAAGAAAGAAACACTGGGACAGTGCTGACACTAACAGCTGCTGTAGGTCGTGGGATCGAATCCAGGCTGCGGCAGCTGCATTTCCGATGGAGGCGAAAACGCTGTAGGCCCGTGTGCTCAGATTTGGGTTCAAGTTAAAGAATCCCAGATGGTTGAAATTTCCCGAGCCCTCCACTATGGCGTCTCTCATAATCATATGGTGGTTTTTAGACGTTAAACCCAACATATCAGTCAAATCATCAACACTAACAACTAGTGCGTATTGAAAGCCTCCGCTAAAAACAAAGGCGTGGCAATCTGCAAACTTCTTAATCGCTTAAGTTTATGTAATGTTTGACCGCCTCTTTTATCTGCAGATTACCGCACCTATATATTCAGCGGAGGGTTCGAACACACGGCAGTTAGTGGCAGTAATGTCCTAGCGTTTCCTTACATCATGCGTACGTTTTAATTTAGCTGTAACCACTCGCAATGCAAGATCACTAACTAGCCCAGATGTGAAACCATTCTAAAGCATACGTACTGAGTCAAATTTGTTCAGCACCATGATGTTCATTTTACTCTATATATCTGCTTATTTAGAACTCGAGACTGTCGAGATACGCTGAAGTGTCCCCTACTTTATCTCGGACGCACGAGCGTGACTTTTCCACGGAGAGCACAGATTCACAAATGAAGCACAAAAATAAAAAAAACGGTCTGAATGACCCATCCTAAGTGAAATATTTCGTATATCTTGCAAACTACACTTACCCTAAAATTGCCACTTGTCTGCTGGCACACTAGAGCACAAAAAAAAACAACCCCGCAAAAGGACGATCCTCATTTGTGTTTCGTTCGTTGTGTGCTTTTTGTGCTGTAGTGTTGCACAATTATCTACCAACAAGCCCAACTCGCCGCTAAGTAGTAGAACAGCAAATCACTTGTTAATGCTGCGACACTAAAAAATATGCAACGTTGCCACCTAACTTTCATTTCTTTCATTTATGCAGCGTACGTATAAAACAAACCAAATGTTCTCATTCACCTCACAGGTTTCTTGCTGGGTGTGCACCTTCCTGCTGCTCAGCTATGCCAAGACTATGGTCACGCTTTTACTCACTAGCCACGGCGAGAACGCGCTCTTCTGGGTGGGCGCCTGCACCCAAGCGGGTGCGCTGGTCGGAAGTCTGGTGCCATACGTTCTTGTGAACGTGGGCGTATTCGTCGAACGAGATCACTGTGCCCTGTCCACCTAGAGACGTGGACATAAAGTGTAAATAGTCTACGTCTGCTGCCTTTTCGAAATCTCGGCGAGTGCTCAGCCGAGACATCAATAGTGCCTACAAGAACTTGGAGAGGAAATGTTCTCAGGGAAAATCAAAGAAGGAAAAGGAAAAGGCCAATGTGGGATATTACGACGCAGTGAATGCACGTACAGTGAGAACACGTAAAACAAGGGCTGGAGAAGTGCCCGTAGACGCAAGCCATCTTCCCAATCAATAATCTTGCCATCAACGTGATCCCGAAAAGCTGACGAAGACAACAAGAAGTGTACAAGAGTGTATTCGATGCAGAATGAGAGTTAATGCAGGAATTCTGGCTATAACTGTGCAGCTAGAAGAAAAAATTCAGTGTAGATGTATTTCAAACTGAGAGAAAATGCAGAGATTGCAGTCAATTCCAACATATGCGAGCGGTCAATACGATGAAAATAACGATCAGCGTGCGTTCCCTGTGCAAACTGATCTGTCTGTGAGCGGAAATCTTTCATTTTGATGAGAGCAACAGATATGTTACGACAAAAGTCTCTTGTAGCTCGTCTATGTAAAAATCTATCCTACTTCGACCGGTGGCGTCATGAACGCTATTGGTAATGAGAACTTTGTGACGTTCAATGCGCTTGTATATATTGATGCCGAAAGGCTAGGAGTACATAATAAGGTGAATTTAAAGGTAACTTCACCCGAAGAAACGTATATTGAAGTAAGTAAATATTGATTCAGGACAAAACAAAGTGATTGATGTGAATTAAAAATGATTAATATGTTGATAAAATAATTCATGAGTACGTCAGTAGTCAATCACGTGACATAAGTAACTTGATGTGAATGACGTGCAAATAAAGTAACTCAGATGTGAATCTGGGAAGAATATGTAATATCAGTGTGAATCAAGAGCGAATCATGTGACTCGTGTAAATCACGAATGGCTCAAGCTGCTCAATCATGATTAAACATTCATAAAAGTGATTCAACATGAAATTCGTGAACATTAAAGTGAACGAAGTGTATTAAATAAGCATATCTCAAAGACCTTAGGTTTCGCTCGGTGGTCATTAAGACAGCTAATTAGAACCGGTGATGTTTCCACGCAGGCGTCACCAGCAGTATTGATCTTCGAATATCTCAACTTTGACTAACATGTTATACTTTCCAGAAACTTTACAACCCAAGTGATTTCAAAGGAGGTGGGAGGATCAGAGATTTTCGCTCGGGTTCTTAGGACTTAGTCAGTAGTCAGTAGGACTTAGGCTGTAGTCAGAAACTTATGGCTGACCGTTTCACACTCATGCAATGTCAGCATGCTTGTAAGACGTGTAATATATTCTTTTAATAGATCACCTATTAATGCATTAAATTTTGTATAGTTTATCGTCATCACTGCAACGACTTCTGTGTGCATTGCTTAATAGATTGATATTTGGAAGCCGTAGTTCTGATGGCGCATACTTTCACAACGCTGCAGAAATCTGTTACTATGCGTCGAAGTGTATTTGTTATGCGGTGTGGAAGCATGCATCGAAGTTCAGCCAAGCAAGGAAATACACGTGAATTAAGAACAACACCAGATGCTTTCCATCACTTACATAATAGTGTAGTTACTGCAACCGCAAACTCTCTGTGCATGCATAAAATTTAGATAACAAATACTAATGCTATATCACTCAGCCACTTAAACGTACGCAATTTATGATCTTCTCAGCGTCGCAGCTTCAAAAATGGTTGATGGTCTGAAACCACACTGCACCAAATCTTGTAACATAAAACCGCAGGTCATGCAAGTCAAGCGACTTACAAGTGTCTTGATTTCTACATGAAGGTGGCTGAGATATTCGTCCTTTAGGTAGAAACTGCACAAAAATCCGCTGTTCTCCTACTTATCCAGAACCCCGCTATACAGCCATACAACTAAACTAAGCTAATATCGTAAATTAAGGCGCAGAGTCCAAGCCAGTATACACTTCTAAACTTCGTAACCAAAGAGGGCTACAAAGTGCACTCTCGTTCCGCTTCACCACTTTTACAAATATTTGCATGTCGTAGATATGAACATCTCCGCGTTACCATCGTGCTCACGAAGTTTTGCATATTTCTCGAACACATCCCTAAAGAAACGCTTATCACATAGTGTGCGTTTAATAAAAACCTAGCAACCATTGTTCTGGAGCCAGTCGGTATCGATCTTTCAAACTCATCTGCGTCTGATTGTATTCCCATCAGTTGATTATACATGTATAATGTTTTTCAGACATAGAAAGATAATCCTTGGAACGAGTACGTTACCATAGGCTAATATGCACCGAAGTAAAGAGCTGGAATGCGTTTTTGCACTAGCCTGTGTAGTATTTCATTGTGTGCTCTGAAGGTCCAAGAGACTTTATGCGAAGTTGCTCGGATATCTGTCAACAGTGAGCTGGATGCCATGTTGGTTGTGTCAAGCCGTAGCGGTGTTCTCATGAAGTTGTGTGTGGTGTTGCAGTGCACTTTTGTGTATTCACTCTGAATTTCGTGTCTCAGCGCTCCATTTTAGCCGTTTATGATCCTACTGCTACAAAGAAAAATGGTGCAACGGCTACGCTTTTCAACTGCCAGCCATGTGATATGAACGAACGATTAGAAATTCAGCCTCACATCAGTGAATATGCCTCAGCCAGCCTGTGCACGATGGTCTAGTCTCTCCCGTTGACGAAGTAGTACAACTTTGCTGTCGAGGCTCACACCGCCTTGTGGTCGGTAGCTACGTGGACCTGTGATTATGGGTCTATCAGCGTCAAACCAAACATGACCAGTGGCATGTGCACACATCCAGTTTGAAATCACTGCCCGCTACGGGTTCTTGTTATTCATGACGACCCGTACAGCCATTGCAAATGCTAGCCTCTGTGGGCATGTCGTTTCGCGCTGATAGCATGATAGTGCTTCGACGCTGCGCAACTTGAACAATAGAAGCATCAGTCGAGTGGGGTGTAGCGTCGCATTTTGTCTAAACACTTCTAGTGCGCTGTAAAGAAAATCAAACCTACACATATTGGAATTATGTAAAATATATTCATACCTTCGTATGGATATCTCATAGATATACTTCAGACTTTAAGTCCAAATACCACAATAAGATTATGAGAGACGCCGTAGCGAGTACATCCGATCTGTTTTTTCTTGACTGACATCACATGGTACACAGGCTTGCATTGTACCCTTTCAACTCCTTCGAAGTATGACAAGTTCATATGTAAAAATCGAACGCTGATCCTTCTATTTGCATATTTTCTTATTCTAATAAGTGGACTGACGAACGAGAGCATTGCACTCGTTGGGCTCGGCACTGTGGCAGTAACGCACAATCAAGATCACTCAACGAGAGGGAACGTAATTTCAGTGGCGTGTCATGAGTTATTGTTGACGTAATGCAAGAGCGAAGAAGCAACATGATAAATGGTACAGGCAGTGCTGCTCAGATGACTATGACGGTGGACAAGAACGACGCCGACGAAGCCACTACTCACCCTCTTGCTGCTATTCTGAAGTAACGTGATGGTGCTAGTCATTGCGCTCATTTTCATTCATGCAGAAGTGCAATAGGTAGATGTGACATGGTACACCCTAGTACTTGGCGAGCTTTCTTTTTCTACATTTCGTAAAAGACATCAAACATCGAGCTTATTCATTCGATAGATTCATGGGGAGACGGCACATGTTGCGCACTAAAAAGCAACTATTAGAGTTGGCTTGCGGTTACTAATCCTCGCAATAAATTGTCTTCCACGGCATTATAAAGCAACATAAAAACTGGTGACACCATCGTACGTCTATTAATGCGCACATACGGGCACTAATGCGTTTTAGACGCAAGATACACATACAGCCAGTATTTATTAGATATAATAAACAATATCGCATATCCAATTGATAAGCGCTGAGTCGTTGATTTCGCTGAACAGCTTCTGTGTAAGCCGAACGCTTCTCCAATTCGATCTTAATGTCAATGAAAGCTTTGTCACATAGACGAACCTTTTTTCCTTCACTGCCGGTCACTCCGCGTTTATATCAAAATGGAACATAAGAGCGTTGCCGCACCTCCATAACCATGAACAAAATAAAATGGTAGTACCGGAGATCGGCATCCTTCATTCTTGAATCGGTACGTCGATATTCGCGGCGCTCTTTCCGTCCAGAAAGTGTGCCAAGTGATGTTTCAAGTCGGAAATCGCGGTAGCCTTCGGCAACCGCCTTCACCAGCTGGCGGGAGGCGCACATGGAGATCATCGACAATGTTGTCCGCATTGTCATGCGCAGATTTCACCGTGAACAGGAAACCTGTTGAAGGGCTTCACGCTCAGTGCACGTTGAACAACACGTTCATTGTGTATTCCAGCAGTGCCTTCGGTGTCGACATACTCCCGTGACTCTGCGGGGAGGCAAAGATAAAAGGCAGAAACGCGTTCTTGGGCTAGTTGGTTTAATAAATACTGGGAGGTACGAAGAAACGAGGACAAGAAGTGTGCCAGTCCTATTGGCTATTGTCCTCTTTCTTCTGTGCCTTCAATATGTATTAAAAGATATGAGAGGGTCAGCTGATGACACGTGTTCCACTGCCGCGTACACAACGGAGTACGCGGTATGATGTGCTCCGTGCGTCCACGCTCGGCGTCGTTAGAGTGACCTAGAATAGGGGGAGTGTCCAGAGGGCCGGATCCCGCGTGGGCCTTTTGCGGTGAACTGCCGAGGCGCACCGCTGCTGCGCCGGACTTGTAAAAACAAACCCGACGCAGAAGTATATATATATATATATATATATATATATATATATATATATATATATATATATATATATATATATATATATATATATATATATATATATACTTCTGCGTCGGGTTTGTTTTTATTATCTACAGAGATCGCTTCAAGACAGTACCAAACGTTCCCACAAAATGCGTGCATCGCTTCAAGCCTTAACCATACACAATGAAAACAGTTTCAGACAACTGATTCCTAACATCACATATTTTGATCGTTCTTGGTGCTTAGTGCTGGCACGGCTCAGACATTTTACAAAAATATGTATGCAAGCAATTGCATAGCATGCAATTGCTTGTCCGCGGTAAATGAGTGTGCCTCAACATGGTACCTGGCCTCAATTTACTGCTCTTTCCTGGTAAACCGCCGTGGTTGTCTAGTGGCTAATGTACTCGGCTGCTGACCCGGTGGTCGCGGGATCGAATCCCGGCTGCGGCGGCTTCATTTCCGATGGAGGCGGAAATGTTGTAGGCCCGTGTGCTCAGATTTGGGTACACGTTTAGGAACACCAGGTGGTCAAATTTTCCGGAGCCCTCCACTACGGCGTCTCTCATAATCCTATGGTGGTTTTAGAACGTTAAACCCCACAAATACATGCTCTTTCCTTTGTGACCTTAATACAGCGTACACTTTCTTTTTGCCTAGACTCCGCATTACTGCGACACAGCTCAACATTTTCCCAGTACTTGACAGAGAGTGTCAGTCATTCCTATAATAAACGTAAAGACGTGACTTGATAGGTAAAATCAAACATCTTGTGTACCACGGGTATATAGCTGATGACCACGTTTGTTTCCGTGTGATCGCTCCTAACATGCACTGAGGCGCACATGATGATGCGCTGCTATCAATTATTTACTTCGTTTTTTTCTGTTCTTTTCATAAGGTGGAAAGTCTTAGCTGACACGTCAAACGCGCGAACCGCCGCTGTCCCGAGTCATCATTACCAGCGGTGCAAAAAATTAGACGTGATGACGTCAGAGTCAACAAAAATTGTGATGGCATCGTGTCCTCATTTGGCGTGTCGTATAATGACGTCATCACGTGACATGGTCGCTTTACGTTACGACCGTAGCCCTATCACAGGGGCCATGTAAAAGGCGACATGCATGAACCTTGCAATCTTTTATCATGGGGGAAGTGCGAAACCACATTAGCTGAAGAAAGCTTGCTTAGGGGCTAGGATAAAGGAATTGAAAGGAAAATAGGGCCTTCGCCGTCAGTTAATATAGTCGAATACATAAGGAACCTTGTGTATTGGATTTTTTTATTTATTTTTTCTACGTGGTCACTTCTTGTATATGTATAGGTCAGTCTTGAATGTTGATATTGAGGTTGCTGATCACGACGTTTTAAATTCCTGGCAAAGAACAATCGTCAAAAAACCCATCGTCCAAATTATTTCTAGCCGAAGAAAGTGGGTTTGCATGCCACATTTTCTATCATCCTTGCTGTTTAAACGTGTTTTGTATGTATTTGGCAAAAAAGGTCGCTTCACATACCGTATTAATACCATTAGACGTTTCGCAAATCACAAGCATTTGTGAAGTTAGTGATACCGTAAACTTACTACAGTTAGTTTTTACTTTTCGTGGCGCGGACACGCAGGCGGAGACATTACACTTCGCACGAAAATGCTTGGAATAGCAGAGCGCGGAACGCAGCCGTGTAAAGCAAAGTGATTGCGCGAAGTAAACAATATGTTATGAGGTATGAAGACGCGTTACCATGAGATAGCCATTTACTACGTGAACATACGCGGGTTAAGTCAAAGCCACCTGCATAATTTCAGGCCTGCTCACTTTATGTACCAAGGGCTCTGACGTCACTCCGTTCAAACTGGTGTGTTTTTCTGCAAAGGTGCGCCTACGCTTGCTCTCGTCGCTCGATCGACAGACATGGATTGCCAAGCCCGACGAAAGTTTTCTTGGCGAGCTGGTGTCCTAGTTGGCGACTCGAGAAGACCGTCTTCTTTTTTTTCTTTTTTTTTTCGCGAACTGCAGCGCGGATATGCGATGTCATTTGTGCACTGGATATTCGCAATCTGTACAGCTGCAAATCCGAACGGTTGGGCGATGCTGCATGGCGAATTGTTGTGGCAAAGAGACCGAAGTTGCAAGTGTTCTCGTTTCCAATGGACAATCAAAGGATTAAATGGGAGCGTTTCCTTCGTCAAGCTGACGTCGACATCTCTTCGTGACACGAAGGTATGTGTGTCCATACTACTTATTCACAAGTCGTTCCAATGAACCCATCCCCACTATGTTTCGTTCTTACTTTATGATACAGGTGTCATATGTACTTCGGCGTAAAAGGCCTGGCATTAGGGAGGTTTAGAATAACGTTTGCAGGGGCTGCGAGCGTAGCGGGCATAGTGGGCGCCATATGGGATTTAGAATAGCGTTTGCTCACCCTCGTGAAAAGTCTAGCGACTCTCACCCCGACCGCAAACCCAAATGCACGGAAGCTACTCACAGCACTTTGCGGGCCTCGCGGGCCGTGATCACCGGACGCTATTCAAGATTTTCTGCGTGCGGGCAGCGAACGCGGACGGCGACTCGCGTTACGATGCGTGCGCAGTTGCAGTGACCCCACCAGAAAGACTCGCGGTGCGCTATTCTAAAACCACCTATTAAATCACTAAACGCACGTGCCAGTACGTTTTCAGAACAGGCGTTTTTTATGTGCGAAGCATTTCTTCGTGAACTTCCATGACTTAGAGCATATCTATCTATCTATCTATCTATCTATCTATCTATCTATCTATCTATCTATCCATCTATCTATCTATTTATCTATCTGCAGTTTCCTGTCCGGTCGACACTTCGGAACAACTACGTCCACTAGCAAAACAAATATGCCTATGCCACTGCTTTGTGCCCATGTTGCCTCACCATTTCCTTCACGTTGATGTCCCAAATAATACAACAACCGCATTGGTAAGGGAGCCACCGTGTTCCTTTCAATTCAATTCAATTCAATTCAATTTTATTTCATCCCAAGGATGAGGGCAGGCTCGGGAGAAAAGTGACGTTTTGTCACTTGAGGAGAACCCGAGCCTCCCTAATACATGGCAAGCAACGTGGACATGAGTAAAGAAACATAAGCCATGAACATATAGGCAACGAACATAGGCCATGAGATGTTTAGCGCAGTACAAGTCGGAAGATGCACGTACAGTGATGCTATGTACAGAGACTAATATGCGTAAGTAGTTCGGCACAAATTCCGAAGTACAATGCAAAATATGACGGAATACAAGATACTATATATATGACAACAATGCTATGCATAAAAATTGCGTGTACACACATACACATAAATATACACACATATATGCAGCGCAACTGTGCGAAACGCTGACATATACGTCAGCGTTTCGCACAGTTGCGCCAGATCAATAACTAAAGAAATTTGCTGATAATCTTACTCATTAGAATAAAGCACGTCATGCACTGCTTCACCCTTGCAGCGAAAGTGTGACTTCTTTCGAGCGAAATTCAATGAACTGTTTAGGCAAGGATTTGTGTATTTGGTGTAATGCGCAAAAACTGTCACAGGTAGAAGCTCTCCCAGCAGAACAAACCATTTCCCAAAAAACCGCGGTCACAGACGCAGCGTCCCTTGGTTGCGCCCAAAGGCACTACGCATGAAGCGTGCCGACTGCACTCTTCATCGGCTCGGCACGGTTGCAGGCCATCCACGTCGGCACGCAGTAGGTCTTGTTGACTCGGAGTTGAGGGTAGCTTGCCCGCCTCGTCTGCACCGCGCGAACGGTGTCCTGCACGCGGGTACTCCATGCTCAAAAACTCGTCCGCGCTGCCACCTCGAGGTCGATGGTGTCTCCAACGCAACTGCGGATGCAATCACGAAGACAGACCTGAGAAGGCCGAGACAATTTGCAGCTCGACTTTTATTAAAAAAAGTGTCGACACCAAATTCCGTCCGTAACCCGACCCGATACTCACTAATACATTAACATTGCGTGCTTGCAAGAAAAAAATGCTGTGTCACCCCTTCCCAAACCAGAACTTCAAAAAAAAAACACGGAAATCGCTTCAAAGTACGTGACGTTTTTTTTTCACGAATTAGAGTAGCGCCAGCGCATTCATCGGCACGAGTGTATGCCCCTGCTGTCCTTTCATTTCTCTCATTATGATGGCAATATTATGGCTGCTCTAGGAGCTTTTTTTTACGTTGCCGTCATGTCACGGGTGAAGTACAAGCTAATTTCAGCTTCAAGCTAATTTACCTGACTATTGAAGTCTAAAAGAAACGTAGCTCTTAATTATGCACATAGGGATAACTAATGAAAAAAATTTCAAAAAAGGCTTTGACGTTATGCTCGTAACGTTGAAAGTGTGTACGACGACGAATGTATGAGTGCCACGTTTAGTATGAAACCAACCCAGCTCCGGATGAGAAGGGATCGAAAATGAAATTGTTTTCGATCCACGTTGTCACGTTCAGGTGGATGCACAGCGTCGGATTCCTACGAAGCCGAGAGCGACGATGACATGACGGGTGGCTTACACACGTCTTTCGGTACAACTAGTGCCGCGAAGCTCAGGCGCATGACTGAAATGTAGCAAATATGTCACATTAATTTGCTCGTAATGTAATCGCTTTGGTCCTCGACGTGGTGTTGGAACTAATTTATACCGTTGAACGGCAGGTCTCCGTTTTGGATGGGGCTTTTGATACCTGCATCCAAGACTTTCGTGCCTGAACTCCGTGAAAAAACACGAAGTGGCTGTTAGCTTACGTAAAAAACAGATCAAAATCAACGCATGCTTCTCTTTCTTCGCGGTCCCGTATACGAAGCCTGCATTGTTTAACTCCGTGGAAGTAAAAAAAAAAGAAGTGTGATTTCTTGGCCGTAACAAAATTCCAGGTTAGCCGTGTGAACTTGTGCGAGAAATGACCCGGCAACTGACCAGTCTGTCAGTGCTGCGTCCATGTCAATGTACTTCTACAATGAAAATGATGAACTTGCGCCCCCCCCCCTCTTCTTGTCACTTGCTTGAGAAGAAAAAAAGGAGCATTGGCCAACGTTAGGTGCGGTCACTCAGGCCAGCAAAATCGACATTTGTATAAATGTCATCATCATCAGCCTGACTACATCCACTGCAGGACAAAGGCCTTTCCAATGTTCCGCCAGTTAACCCGGTCCTGTGCTTGCTGCTGCATATTTATACACGCAAACTTCTTAATCTCATCTGCCCACCTAACCTACTGTCTCCCCCTAACCCGCTTGCCTTCTCTGGGAATCCAGTCAGTTACCCTTAACGACCAGCGGTTATCCGGTCTACGCGCTACATGCCCGGCTCATGTTCATTTCTTCTTCTTGATTTCAGCTATGATATCCTTAACCCCCGTTTGTTCCCTAATCCACTCTGCTCTCTTCTTCTCTCTTAAGGTTACACCTACCAATTTTCTTTCCATCGCTCGCTGCGTCGTCCTCAATTTAAGCTGAACCCTGATTGCAAGTCTCCAGGTTTCTGCTCCGTAGCTAAGTACCGGCAAGATACAGCTGTTATATACCTTCCTCTTGAGGGATAGTGGCAATCTACCTGTCATAATTTGAGAGTGCTTGCCGAATGTGCTCCACCCCATTCTTATTCTTCTAGTTACTTCAATCTCGTGGTTCGGCTCTGCGGTTATTACCTGCCCTAAGTAGACATAGTCTCTTGCAACTTCAAGTGCACTATTACCTATATCGAAGCGCTGCTCCTTGCTGAGGTTGTTGTACATTACTTTTGTTTTCTGCAGATTAATTTTAAGACCCACCTTTCAGCTCTCCTTGTCTAACTCCGTAATCATGAGTTGCAATTCGTCCCCTGAGTTACTCAGCAATGCAATGTCATCAGCGAAGCGCAGGTTACTAAGGTACTCTTCATTAACTCTTATCCCTAACTGTTCCCATTATAGCTTCTGAAAACCTCCTGTAAGCACGCGATAAATAGCACTAGGGAGATCGTGTCCCCCTGCCTTACACCCTTCTTGATTGATATTCTGTTGCTTTCTCTATGAAGCACTATGGTAGCAGTTGATCCCCTGTAGATTTCTTCCAGGATGTTTATATATATGTGTGTAAATGTACGTAACCTTGAAAAATTGTCCGCTTCTCGACTGTCGTCGCTAATTGATCGCCGACAAAGGAGCCTGCATCCATGTAAATGAGGCAGAGTCTATATTTATGGCTAATAGGAACTAAAAAACGAGACCTATGTACCATACGAATTCCGACACTTTTTCAGTCGCTCAGATACTGCCATGATCGCAAGAGCACTAACGCATATACAAGCACTCAAGTGTGCATAAAGTTCTTACAACGTGTGCACACCACAGATAAGAGGGGCCGTCTACGTGGGCGTTGGAACACATAGACATTGTCACAAATGAGCGCGGGATTCACAAAACAAAAGGGCTTCGTAAGACGGCACCAACCAAGCGCGCGCCGCGACTCAAGGCGCCAGCTGTGGTCGCTTCTTCTAAGTGTTCCCCCTCATGCCTTTTGACGACGGCACAGGCCAACATAACTAATATCCGGGGAGACCGAGATAATTCGTGGCTTTAACGTGGCTACAAGCGATGCGATGCGACGCTGACACGTAGCTGCAAGAAGAACTATGACGTATGCACCAAAGACATACACATCCGTCGTAGCTTGTTTTGAAGGAGCGCTTTTTTTTATTATTTCTCCTGCTTGGCATGCGATCGCACACTGCGGGAATACGTCGAATTTTCCGCTTTTGTTGATGTCTCTCTTTTTCATTTTCACGCTTTACTACAGCGGTGCACCGGCTAATCTCGGTCACGTTCTTGGCAGGTTCCCGCTTGTATCGCCCGCGAAACTGATGGCCTTCCGCTTTATAGTCCTTCAAGAGGTGACTGATTTATTATCTCTGTCTCATTTATTCCTCACCGCTGCGCCATTACGCCTGTTTCTGTTCCAGCGCTGACCGACACAAACAATGCCACTGTGGTTGCGTATCCGGGCCGGTTTCGGGGACACGCAAAAGGCACTTCCTTACAGTTGGTGATAACACAGAAGACTAAAATAGGTTTCGGAGTTGCTTTCACTTTGCAGCCGCTCTGAAAACTACAGTTTCCAGGACAGTGCGCTCAGCCGGGTAGTTTGCTTTCGCTATGTGGAATTGTGCGCCGGTTTCTGTTGCGCAAGTGAGACTAGGGAAGAATCCCCCAAATCACCACTCGATCTGAATCGGCTTTAGTTGGTATCAGCCCGCCAAATGGTGAGTTGCTTACTAGTTAAAGCTTACGTTGATGAGTGAGCGACATAAAAAAGCGAGAAAGCGAGCATGGCGAGAAAGTGGTGGGTAAAACAAAAATGAATGTTCTATTCAAAAATGAATTTGTTCTATTCTAATGTTCTATTCAAAAATGAACAAAAATGAATTTTTGCCCGTCGGTGAAAGACACAGACGTACATTACAACGTATAGATTTTAACAGTTGTACAGGATTGTTCTATGGTTTACCTCACCATTACGAATAAACAATGTGCAAGTACCAACACAAATGATGTTTTTGTCACTTTGCGGTCACCGCAAAAGTTTTTAACAATTTATATCGTAAGTGAGAAGAAGCATTCAATTCATCAATAAAAAAGACACATTTATGGGACGCACATTGCTGAAGCAATTGTGCTTCTAAATCGAAGCACATGAACCTCAATAATTTTGTTTCTATGAGACTCGAATAACAAAACGACCTTGTGACTCACCGGTGGCTCGCGGCGACGAGTTTCAGTCGTCATCGACGTTTTCGGCAGCGGCGATGTGGTGGACGAGAGAGACTCGCAAGGCACGACACTGGGAACGCCGTTCTCGCCGCGGATCAAGCGGAAGCAGACGTTGCTCGTGAAGTCCACCGCTGGCGACGGCGGGTTCGGTACCAGCTGGGGCCCTTTGCGTCGTGGTTGAACTGCCACTTGTGGTCGGTTTCCCGAATCTGGACGGTCACCTAGCGCCCCCTGTGCCACTTGGCCGTTGCTGACACTCACGTTGGTCTGAACCACGGTATACTCGTCACCTGCATCTGCGGCCCCGGGTGCCGGTTGCGAGTCGAGCTTGACGGCCAGGTGGATCACAGTGTCGCCCTCTGTCGTTGACGGCATAATTTGAGTGTTTGTCGTGACTGGACCTGCAGTGGCACATGCGGAGTGCGAGTATTTTCAAGTGCTGCCGCTGCACGTTCTACATGGCGGATCACACGATACTGAAGGGCGCAACCAAAAGAAATAGACACCGCAGCACAACTTGATGCGCCAGACTTACTCCATTGTCAGTTGAATAAATACAAAACAGGTCATAAATGGGTAGGGGCACAAATGGCCAAGCAAGCCCTTCATGAACACATCCTCCGCATGCAAATCAGTTGTATACAGTTGTAAGACATTCAGAGTACCAAATCGGCTTGAATAATTCTTTAAAAAATATTTGCGCTTGGTGCCAGAAATGGGGCATGAGACTGAACGCATCTAAAACTAAATGTCTCACATTCACTAATAAGAAGAATCTGCTTAATTTTTCATACACTTTAGAAAATATTGAACTCCCTAAAAGTGATCAGGTGAAATACCTTGGTGTCACGCTTTCAGCAAACTTAAGTTGGGAACCTCATATCGACACCGTCTGCAAACAAGCGGTAGGGAAGCCCTCCTTTCTTATAAAAAGGTTGCGAAATGCTCCGGCCCAAGTAAAATTAAATGCATACAAGACTCTTATTCGTTCTGCCTTAGAATATGCCGACATAATATGGAGCCCCACCAACAACACCTAATAGACAAAATTGAACGCATTCACAAATTAGCTGCACGGTTCATCTACTCCGATTATTCGCCTCATTCAAGCGTCACTGACCTAATTAATATAGCGAATCTTTAGCCCCTTTCCAAACGAGGAATACTTTCTAGGTTAAAGTTCCTTTACTTACTCCATCACGGTCGTTTCAAGATACCGCGCAATCTGTACTTACAGGACCCATTTAAACACTCACTCAGGACAAACCATAATAAGGTCATCTTTCAACCTGCTAGCCGTGTCAATACACATAAGTACTCTTTATTCCCAATAGCCATTAGTTTTTGGAATAGGCTGCCAGTCAATGCTGTGAATTGTTCTACGCTGGAATCTTTTGTCAACTGTCTAGAAGAGAATGATTTTTTCTAAAAATGTATGCATGTGAATCATGAAGTATCCTATGTGTATCAATACTTTCTTTCTTTTCTTTTTGTGGAGCGTTATTATGCCTCATGTAACCTCTATGTATCCACTCCACATGGGCCCGATTAGGGCCTGCAGTATGTACAAATAAATAAATAAAATAAAACAAATATATCATCCATCCATAGGTGTAGTTCTTTTCTGTGTCTACCATCCATAAGTGTAATTTTTTAGGGGCGAAGCTCCTTATGGCGTGGCTTGTTCGTCCCTCCTAGGACGTAATCACCAGTGGCACATACACGAAATAGGTATAACATTTGACCTCCAAGGTGGTGCCGGTTAGAGATTTATTCTGTGCATTGTTTAACAATAAAAAATAGTGCTCAATGTACATGCCAATGGCTGCTAATGGGAAATGAGAGACAGGAGCATTCGGCTTTTAGTCAACGCGCACGCTGCGATCCCCATTAGCAGCCATTGGCATGTACATTGAGCACTATCGGACAAGAAAGGGTTGCTACATTATACTCGCTGGGTGCAACCTCCTTAGTTTTAAAAAGGTTTAGCGAGCGTTGAGCTGCAGGGCCATGAATACAATGAACTAGTGTATACCCTGAATTAATTCGAGGTGGTTAAAGGGGGGAAGCAGATACAAAGCGCAAGCCGTAACAAATTAAAAGCTGAATCCTCCTGTCTCTCATTTCACATTAGCAGCCACTGGGATGTACATTGAGCACTATCTGACAGGAAAAGGTTGCTACGTTATACTCGATGGGCGTAACCTCCTTGGTTTTAGAAAGGTTTAGCGAGCATTGGGCCGCAGTGCCATGAATACAGTGAACTAGTATATATCATGAACTCAAGGTGGTTGAAGGTGGGAAGTAGACCCGAAACGCAAGCCGTAAGAAAGTGGGCATGTGCCACCTCTCGTTTAGTCCTTGGAATGTCCACTGAATGGCGGTACTTCCATATGGGGAATATATGATAAAAAGATGCGGGATGGTGGGACTTGGAGTGTTGAATAGATGGACGAACGGACACACAGACAGATGCATGGATGGACGCATGAACGGATGCAAGGGCGGATGCATGAACGAACGCCGGGACGGGTGCACGAACAGACGCATGGATGGTCACACAGACGGACGCATGGACGGACGAACGCTTCGCCCCACTCTCCATCATTCACTCCGTGGATATGCTGCCATTTTTTTCTGTGTCTGTGACATCAGAGGCGACGAATTATTTATTGTAACATGTTTTGTTATATTATAAATGAAATCAGAAAGGTATCTTTTTGTTACAGTTGAAATTGCCTATTAATAAACAAATAATGAAATTGATCATGTTGACGTGTGCAAGTTCACTGATGTGCAATCCATTGTCTTTCATATTCGTTGGTTCCATGGCTTATCCCGGCAAGAATTTTCGAAAACATACGCAAACCCAGCCAGTACGCGTACGCAAGCAAATTTCCGACAGGTGGAGGTTGCCCTGACCAAAAAATAAAGTAAAAATTAGTAGATAGGTTTTATTTATTTATTTATTTATTTATTTATTTATTTATGTGTATGTATGTATGTATGTATGTATGTATGTATGTATGTATGTATGTATGTATGTATGTATGTATGTATGTATGTATGTATGTATGTATGTATGTATGTATGTATGTATGTATGTATGTACAGTTTAAAATTGATTCCATTCTCGATGCTGTCAATGTGCTGTCTTCCCAATCTAGCAGGGCCGAGAAAGCAACGAATTTAAGGAGTGAATGGTCATGTTACATATTCTAATATGCATTGAGACATCAGAGGCGACGAATTATTTATTGTATCATGTTTTGTTATATTATATATGAAATCAGGACAGTATCTTTTTGATGCAGTGTAAATCGCCGTTTAATAAGCAAATTAATCAAATTGATCATGTTAACGTATTCAAGTTTTTACAAATTTATATTTTAGAAACAGATCAAGCGCGTTTTCCGAACTAATCGCTATGAAGTTTTTGAGTCATTAGAGCGTAACGCCAGTATTACGCAAAGGGACACTGCCACTTCAATTACGAATGTGTTTTGCCGTCAGCATCGCAAATTCTGTTGTGAAAGTGTATACTTTATTACGCCTGAAACTGGCGCTAATTGCAGTACACGACCTGCTCGTGCTTGCGGGAACGGCGCTATGGCAACGGCCAGTGGCGGACAGTGAAGTTGCGATCACATGGCTGCGCACATTTATTGCTTAATTCTCATCCACAAGAAATGCTAGCTCCGCTGGACACAAGTCGCGATTTAATGTTTCGGAAGCTTCGCGATTATTTTTAGTTGTTCCTTGAAGACTATACGTGCAGGAGAAAAGTAACGACAGTTTATTCTTCAGTGACCGCAAACATCAACGATGGCGCTGTTTGGTTGCATATAAGCCGTGCATAAAAGCCGACACAATCCTGGCCGCAGCTTTACCTCGAGTATCGCTGTATCACGAGTATTGCTAGATCTCTGGGTTCGCCTTCTAAAAGACCGTAGCTCACAAAATAAGGAACTTTTTATTGAGGTATTACCTTTATGTGAACACTGTCATTGCTTTCTTGCCGTCGGCGTCGCCATCACGTTCCGTTCAAGGCCCAAATCAATAAGATTGCAGAAGCATTGTATTGCCCACAGGTGGGCTGACGTACCCGTGGGGGGAGGGGGGGCGAAGAATACGGCTGAAGCATAAATAAACTGCGCGGGCTCATCTCTATTGCAGGCAGAGCGTATGGGATATCATCATTTCGCGTGCGAGGCCGAACGCACGTCCCCACTCTACTTGAAGAGTCCTAAACTAAGGAGTAAGGTGAGGACAGGATATGCTGAGGAGAGAGGGGTAGGGTATGTATACTTTGAGCAGCAACTAGGAACATTGAAAATAAGGACATGACCCCACTGCTCGTTTGCTCTTCTACGTGCTGTTCCCTCAACCAGAAGAGACCGTGAAAGCCAGTTCGCTGCCTGGAGTGGCTGTATTCTCTTAACGCGCGAGCGCACGCCGCCTTGAAGGGGACAACAGCGACAAAATTCACAGGGATGTCACTTGCTTCGTCACCTTCGTTGTGCCAACACGTCATGTGAAGCACGGTGTGAAAAAAAAAAGTCAAGACTTATTTTTCCACCACACAGGGGTGCAACCGCTGAAATACAATTTGAAGCAATTTTTGGAGCAGCAAAATGTTACTCTTGGAGCACAGAAATCTAAACTTGGAGCTGCTTGCAGAGAAAAACATGCAGTTTTTATCATAAAATACCAAATTTTGAGCAGTATAAAAAAAGAAGGCTCACGTTTAGAAAAAAATGTATAAAGCATTAGACAGCCCCTAATAGCGCAGTGTGAACATGAGAATTGCTTTTGCAATGAAAGAGGTATTTTGAGCCACCTCCCTAAGCAAACAAAGATAAAGTTTACATTAACAGTTGCTGGGCCTGAAAAATCATTTGACAGACTCTGCGAAGTTAAATATGGATCTGCAAGCTGGCGACCTCGAAATTCGGAAGATTGGTAACCCCGAGGATAGGGGTGGTGAAAAAAAAAAGTGGCCCCCAATTGTTTCTTTGGGGAAGCAGAAATATCATACATTACTTCAAATTATTGTCAATAGCCTATTTAGGCAACAGTTATTACACTGGTGCTCATAATTATGCGGTGTACAAACACACGGGAGGTAGAACAAAATGTGCCGTGTCCCGTAACTAGCACTGACCCCCTTTCAAAATCTCAATAAGCCTTTTTTAAGGCCACTGGTGTTCTGCGACGAAGGTGGCTTAAGCAGCATGTCTGTACGAGTTGGAATTCTAAGGAAAAAAGTTTCTAACCACTACCCCCCCCCCCCCCCTCTCTTCCCACTTTTCATATTCTTTCACCGTGGGGTTAGGTACCGCTTCGGCTCCCTTCTAAGGCACGTGTTCGAACAGGCAATGCAACAAGAACCCGCACTTGTTCGCCCAGCGACGGTTCCGGATGCTGGTCGTCAGGACCGTGGCCGAGACGATACAACTTGAAGACAGAAAAAAAAAGGTAATGGCACCGCTGAGTCAATCAGCGTGGTCGCTGGTGACACGGGCGTTCGCAGCACGCCGAGCTTGTTCGCGCGAGAAAAACGCGGCATACGCTTCCAGCTTCAATTCCTAACAAGACATAGCAGCATTTCCAGGCTAGAGAATTTACACGTCCCGAGAATGGTTGGTGGCTACAGCTACGCATTTTTGTCTTGGAAGCTTGGTCGTCTCGCTGATAGCTATCCGTCGCGGTCAGCGGACCTATGGGCGCGAAGCGTTGTTACTTTTTCTGGTTAATCGCGTCTCCCGAGCGTAGCGCTGGTTAGGATCTGCACGCTTTGACTGGTGGCACAAACTGGTGGTGGCTGACGTGTGTTGCGATTCTCAATGAAATTAGCACACTTGTGAAAATTTTGACGCTGGTTGGAAATTTTGGCGCAGCGTGGCGCAATTTCAGCAAACTTACAGTTTTGGCACAGCTCACTGTAACAAATGGGAATTGTATCGAATTAGCGCAGTTGGCACCGCTGTTGCACTCCTGGTCACACGATATCAAAACGCCTTCCTCTTCCCGGAAAGGCATATGTTGGCTGCACTAATTTAACATTTACATGATGTAAAGAACTGCTCGCGAATTCAACATAGCGGCCGAGTCGCTGCCGTTTGTTCGCATAGACGCAACAACTAAGTACCCTTGCCGCACGACAGAACTCAAGACCTCGACAAGGACGCATTCTTTGAGAGCCTGCTTTGGACATTATATTGCGGAGAATAACAGAAGCAGAAGGCTCAGCAACAGCGTAACGGCGTGCTTCAACGTATCTCGAGTTTTCACAGTTCGACGAGTCCGCTGTCGTCTCAGTTAAGGTGTCATCTCATGTAGTTTCTGCGAGTGTGTATCTCGAAAGAATAGTTGAAACATCGAAGAGTGTTTCTTTGTTTTGCCTGCATAACTTGAAGTCAGTACGAAAGAAAACGCTAATCAAACGGGAAAAAATTAAATGAATTCTCAAAGTAGCAAAGGCGGCGGAGTGTAGGTGGGGCAGAACCAATGTGAACGTTTTCGACGTGCGTGAACGTATTTTTACAGCAGCTCTTTCATTATCGCTTTTTCTTCCCTTCTCAAGCGTAAATTCACTTTTACATCTTCGTATTGTGGAGCTATGTGAGATTGGATCGAAAAGAGTTAGCTGCCATCCTTACTTCTCATAAGATTTCATTCTGTTCCTCTCGAATTCATTGCTTCGCCTTTGAGATGAAACTGCGATTTTTTAGCTGCACCTGTGTCTGTTTTGCCCTCACTATACACTACCAGATGGCAATATGATTTATAAGCTAGATATCATCAAAGGCTAGGAGACCTGTATTCGAAAAACGTGTACATTAGGACCCAAGTAACAAAAAAATAATTCAGCTGACAAACATTGTCGCTAGAAAAAAAATCGGGGCATATCCACGTAGTGAATGATGAGTGGGGTAAAGCGTCCGTAAGCCCCGTCTCAAACTCTGTCGTCACTTGAGCAGAAAAATAACATAAAATAAAAGTGGTGACTAGCCCGCTCCTACGTGCAGCTCCTACGTCCGTAAGCCCATCCGTGCTTCTGTCTATCCGTTCGTTCTTGCTTCCGTCCGTCCGCGCGACCATCTGCGCGCCAATCTATGCGTCCTTCCATCCATCTGTCCGTTCGTTCGTGCTTAAATCCGTTTGTCCATTCATTCGTGCGTCCATCCGTCTGTCCGTCCCTTCGTGCGTCCATCCGTCTGTCCACCGTTCGCGCGTCCATCCGTACGTACGTCCGCGCGTCCATCCATCCGTGCGTCTGTCCGTGCATCCATCTAGTGAACACTTTAAGTACCACTGTCCGTGCGTCCATCTAGTGAACACTCCCAGTGCCTCCGTATCCCATCACGCAATCCCTGTGGCACACAGCCGCTGTAGAGCAGGTATGTGCCACCGGTGGTACGTACGTACATACATACAGAGGAGCGACAGACCCATGCCATAATGAGCTTCGCCCCTAGAAAAAAAAACTGGACTGCGTGGCGAACATAAGTGGCAGACCCTAACGTGAAATTTATGACATGCATGTCATGATTTTCATGTTATGACTAGTCATGACAACCCGCCGTGCTTATGGTACTCTGGTGGTCGTTTCGCTTTTGTTAAAACGCATCCATGCGAAAACGATGGTTCCAATAATTTTCGTTCGCGAACTCCTCATCTAGCTCTTTCTCAATCCGACTCACAGCTTGTTTTTCCCTGAAAACCATGAGTGCTTCACCACTGGACAGGCACCAGGTAATAAACAATCGCGGAACTTGAACTTGCGACGAAAGTTGAACCGCTGGGTATTTCATGAACTCTGCTCTTGTTGGTGCTTAAATATTGCAACGACACAAACGATGCCATTCCCTCGCGATGGTTCGTGATAGTAACGAACAGCTGACGCAGCCCACCATGACTTGTGCACCTGTTGTTCAGTGGTTGTACAGTACAGCCCATAATCCCACAACCACCACCATCATCTTCGCAGTGTACGTGTACTGTTAAGTGGGAGCATTCATGGCCGAATCATACTGTTGGTCACAGCGTAAACGTTAGGGGGCACTGCAGTCACGTGCAAGATAGAGTTACTTACTGTATAGACGAATTCCACCGGACGTACGCCACAAAAATGTGGTGGCACTGTCTTGGTAGGCAAAAGACGCTCTGCCTACAGCAGTTTCTGCTGTGTTTTGCATGGTGCATGTGGTGTTATCACTCAAGCTACGAGGAAAAAAAAACAGTATGCCGACGAGCTGCGTCGTGGTTAGATGTGAGTCGTGTGTCACAATTTACTTTGGTTTGTTGGCGCACATCGCAGCCCTCAGCGCTTATGGCTTTCACAACGCTTATGGCGTCTCACAACGTCGTTTTGTTGCCGCACATCGCAGCCCTCAGAGCTTATGCGGAAGTTACGTGCGGACGTCGCTATAATTTTACCCCTAATGTCGACATCGGCCTACCTGTGTTTACAAACAAGAAATGGTTCTATATAATAAAAGGTAGCATATACAGTGACTATAGCGCAAGGCAGCATCTCATGTGGCCTTTTTGCAGGCCTTTACAGTAAGCAGGAAAACACTAATAACAAATACGGGCATAACATACCGAAAACTTCCTCAGCAAAATCAGGCCTTTAGAGTAAGCAGGAAAACACTAATAACAAATACGGGCATAACATACCGGAAACTTCCTCAGCAAAATCTTTTACAGATTTTTTCCCTATAGAAAGCCCATTTTTATACTCGAGGACTCAAACTACATTTACACGTAGATCCGTGAACGTATACGCTATTTCAGACGTACTTGTAGCACTAACACTGAACCGTGGCGTCGCGTATATAGCGCCATGACGCACCCTGCCACGCAGCGGAAGAGGCCACCACGAAATGACGCATGGCGTAGAAGCGGCCGTCCTTGGCGAACACCCCGCAAGACAGGCTGAGTGGTAACGCCGTGCCTGTGCGGTCGGCTGACAAGCTTCCGGTGAACGAGACCAGGGCCAAGCGACCGCCTGCCAGTAGTCGCACATTTGGCGGAGGCGCCGTGAAGCGAACTCTAGTAAGCCTGCGCTGCATCACAACCCCGTATTGAAAAGCTCCGACTTGATCCTAAAGCGCAAGCAACACACTCGGGAAATAAAGTAAAAATTAACGCAGCTTCGCCCAAGTGACGCGACGCCTGAAGTTAGTACGTAGTGTGGCAGTCTTATTCGTTTTTCTTCTGTGTTTTCTGTTTCAATCCACATGTTTTTTTCTCTTTCCCTGGTATATTCTTCGAGTTTTTGTGATTTTTTGTTCTCTTTATTTCTATTAATAACTACATATTCTTGAACAGTTTTTATTTCTTTCTCCCTCTGTTTATATCTCGCTCACCTCTTTCAATCTTTACACGTGGTTTGTGTGGTTACGTTTACCGAGCCATAGTAGAAATGTCCGCACTTAACACTATCATCAAGATGTTGAAGAAGAAGAAGACTCCTCTACGGTGCGAGCGTGCATGCAGTATGCCGCAGTTGGCTCTGCTACGTGTGGTTATGCTTGCGTTAAATGATTATCAAAAAAATAACAGAATATCCAAGGAGTAAATGAGTGGGGCGAAGCACTACAGGGTTTCATCGCTGAACCGTGAACCATCCTAAATATCGCCCACTACACCATCAAAGACGTGACAAACACTGTATATATTTATACAAGAAGTTTTATTACTCGCAAGTGGAAGCTATACGTGATCAAAGGGCGATGCTTTGTGATACAAGGGTGACGCTTCCGCGCTCCGATAGCTGCACTCATCGCTAAAATTGTCGATCGTGAACTCAGACGAGTTGCCACAGCTCTATTCTGCTTCAGAACACATCACCAGCTTGCTTTTCACGCGTAGTTTATTACGTGACGTCATCGTCTACCCAGCATGAAGCAGCTCCCTGTTTCGGTTTTGGTGTTGACGCAATCGTCTAATGGTTACTCAAAACTATTCACAAGTATCACGGCAAAATGAATCACTCCAGCTGTTACGGGACTGTTAGTACAACTTGAATCGTTGATTATATCAGTATGGTCAGAAATGCGCTGCAGTTTCCCTTCAAGATAAATACTAAGCATTTCGCACAACTGTCTGTTGTTCGAATTCACGCGGCGTTTCTGTACTCCTTTCTATAGGTTAATTGACTCAAAAACGCTTCTCGAAACGTCAACTCCAATGACACATTGGTACAAAAAATTTTCAAACACACACGCACCCACACACACACACACACACATTGTGTGTGTGTGTGTGTGTGTGTGTGTGTGTGTGTGTGTGTGTGTGTGTGTGTGTGTGTGTGTGTGTGTGTGTGTGTGTGTGTGTGTGTGTGTGTGTGTGTGTGTGTGTGTGTGTGTGTGTGTGTGTGTGTGTGTGTGTGTGTGTGTGTGTGTGTGTGTGTGTGTGTGTGTGTGTGTGTGTGTGTGTGTGTGTGTGTGTGTGTGTGTGTGTGGGTGTGTGTGTGTGTGTGTGTGTGTGTGTGTGTGTGTGTGTGTGTGTGTGTGTGTGTGTGTGTGTGTGTGTGTGTGTGTTTGTGTGTGTGTGTGTGTGTGTGTGTGTGTGTGTGTGTGTGTGTGTGTGTGTGTGTGTGTGTGTGTGTGTGTGTGTGTGTTGTGTGTGTGTGTGTCACCATAAGAGCATAAGCACAAGGCCTACAACGCGCCTTGACAGACTTTCACTGTTGCATGGTACAGCTTTCTTCTTGTATATATGTTAGTTCAAGCAAGACGTGGAGCATTCTATATTGCGCACTAGTCGCTGAATTTCTTTTCTCAAAGCCGCATGCCGGTCGGTACCTTCCCGCAAATATTTCCCCGTCAGAACATTATAAATGATAACGCTTAAGCAACAGAGTGAGTTTCCCGCAGTAGAAGCTCAATTATTTCTGCAAGCTCACATAATCCAATAGTCAATTAATTTGTCAATCAGGCAGGCCGGCGTGTTTCTTGGGCTGGCATAAACGCACTCTTCCTCACTGTTTTAGCAGTGCTAAATCACTCGCTGCTGTCCGTGTACACAAGGCAACATAGCGTTAAACGCACATTCCACAGAATCCATGTAAGTAGCTTGCAGACAACCCATAAAAACTCAATAATAATCTCTTTAAGCGTTTACACTCTAGGAAAATTGGTTCCGTAGCTTTTTGTGTGAGCGGGCGTACCTTCCATTCGATCATGGCACCGTCGGGGGGGAGCGCCACATGATCATCCAGTGCGAGAACCGCTTCCTGGGATCCCTCAAGCGGTATTACCTCTGCGTGGCCAAGCAACATGCAAACAGCTTCAAGAATACGACACGCTCAATGACCTAGTTATGTGAGCTACATGACAAAACATAGCATTCATAATGCGACACACCGTATACAGCTGTATGATTTTTTTATGAGACCTCTGCACAGAGCTTGACAATTTTCATGATTGAAGCTGTGTGTGACTTTGTGTTAGCGCCTTACTACAAATCTTACTCATCAGTTGCAGTAAACGTTACCCAGCAATGTGCGTGCTACACCTATACGTGTTAAATTGAACTTTGCATTTATGCCGTGTTTTGGGGGCGAAGCTCCTTAAAGCAGATCCCATTCATCCTTCGTCATAGTACGTAACATGTTTTATGCTTTGACCTGCAAGGTGGTGCCGGTGGGAGATTTCTCCTGTGCTTTCTTGAACAATGAAAAATTCGCAGCGTGCGCGTTAACTAAAAGCTGAATTATCCTGTCTCTCATTCCCCGTTAGCAGTCATTGGCATGTACATTGAGCACTATCTGACAGGAAAGGGTTACTACGTTATACTCGCTAGTCGTAACCTCCTTAGTTTTAGAAAAATTTAGTGAGTGTTGGGCCGCAGTGCCATGAATACAGTGAACTGGTATATACCATGAACTCGAGGTGGCTAAAGGTGGGAAGTAGACCCGAAGCGCAAGTCGTAAGAAAGTGTGCGTGTGCCACCTTTCGTTTAGTCCTTGCAATGTCCGCTGACTGGCGGTGCTTCGAAATGCGGAATATATGACGAAAAGATGCGAGATGGTGGTACTTGAAGTGTTGACTAAATGGACAAACGGACACACAGACAGATGCATGGACGGACGCGCGGATGGCTGCACGGACGGATGGACGCATGGATGGACGCAGGGGCGGATGCATGGATGAACGCAGGGGCGGACGCACGGGTGGACGTGCAGATGCATGAACAGACACTCGCAAGGATGGGTGGATGGATGCACAGAAGTTCACACAGACAGATGCATGGACGGACGGAAGCAAGAACGAATGGACAGACGGATGCTTCGCCCCACTCATTTACCCCGTGGATATGAATCATCACATCATTCACTCCGTGTATATGCTGCCATTTTTTCGGTAATTTTATTAAAGGCAAAAAATTGAAGGAAGCCCCAATAAGCCTTTATCTATTTGTATGGCGTGATCACTTAAATGTCAAGATTACAATATTGTTACGGATTTGATGGGTTTATTAACACTGTAATGCCAGCGCTCAACCGACACTGCCGGCGTCTCTCATAATCATATAGTGGTTTTGGGACGTTAAACCCCACATATCAATCAATCAGCCGACACTGCCGAATAGCCATCGCTTGAGAGCGCCCTTCCTTCTCTTCTTTTGCCCTCTATCAGTCCGCGTTACATTTTCCCCCGGGAAGACGAAGCTCACCTTGTAGGACTTCAATCGGGCAACGTGCACAATTTGCGTTTTACGCGAACGGCGGTTCTGCGCTGTCACTTTCGCAACAACATAAGTGACGTCACTCAAGCACTGAATATTGACGAATGGTCCCAAGTACTTGGAAAGAAGCTTCTGGTAGAGTCCTTTCTTTCGAACATGTGTCTACAGCCAGACAAATCACTCGTATCGAAAGTCACAGGCTGGTGTTTTGCGTCGTTACGCTCTTTCGCGCGAGCGTGGGCGGAAAGAGTTCGGAGCCGAGCTACTCGACGAGCTTCTTCAGCGCAACACAAAGTCTGCGCGACACTGTCGTTCTTGTTCGTCGAGAAAGGAAGTATGGTGTCTAGGAAACTGGAGATGATGAGCATAAAAAACAAAGAAAGGCGTATAACCTGTGACTTCGTGTTTCCTGGCAATAAAGGCGTATGTAACAAAAGGCAATACCGCATCCCAGTTCTTGTGATCCGCGACGACGTACATTGAAAGCATATTGATGATGGTACGATTGGTGCGTTCAGTAAGGCCGTTTATCTGAGGCTGGTAAGGCGTGGAATGCCGATACTGGCACCCACAAAAGCCGTAGCAACTCTTCGACAACGTCAGCGGTAAACTGCCAGCCGCGATCACTTATCACTACACGAGGCTGCACGGACAATCGAGCGCAGAAGAAACCACGACACATCAGATGATGTGACTGAAGCAACTTCCATCGTTTCAGAATACCGCGTCAGGTAATCTACGCACACAATAACCCAGCGGCGGCTGGTGGTAGACCTGGGGTAGGGACCCAGCAAATCAATGATTTTTTCGAATGGTGATTTCGGTGGCTTAACCGGTTCCAGTGGGCCAGCCAATGGCTGCTAGGTTGTTTCTGGCATTGGCAGACATCGCAACTTGTGACGTAGTGCTTGGTCGTCTTCCATACATCGAGGCCAGCAGGGACAATTTCGAATACGGTGGAGCGTCCTGGCAAACTCAAGATGCCCAGACATGATGTCATCGTGCATGGCTTGGAATAGCGCAAGACACGGGCATTCTGACACGACGAGGAGTAGTGTGGCACCATGGCTGGAGTAATTCTTGCGATATAGTAGGGCGTCATGAATCGCGAATGGCGTGGTGTGTTTATATCTACGAGACACATCGATCATTGGTTTCAGCGAAGGGTCACGCTGTTGCTCGTGACAGAAGACGTCTAAATTTGGGAAGTTGGAGGAGAGTGCAGCCACGTAGTTATTGAAATCATCGTTATCGGCATCCACAGTCGGAGATGGAGGACGAGATAAGCAGTTTGCATCTGCGTGACATCGACCACTCTTGTAGGTCACAGAAAAATTATATTCTTGGACGTAATGACCAGCAAGCCAACCAGCAAGCTTGGTCGCGTGTTCAGACAATCCAACAAAAATAATGTTGATCTGTGACGATCTTGAATTGCTGGCCGTACAAATATGGTCTGAACTTTAGGACGGCGAAAACAACCGCAAGGCATTCCAGTTCGGTGACTGCATAATTGCTCTCATCTTTAGTCAAAGTGCGACTTGCATACGCCACGACATGCTGGCAGCCGTCGTGATACTGAACTAGCACGGCACCAACACCGATACCTCTAGCATCTGTATGCAGTTCCTTGAGTGCCTCTGGGTCAGAATGGCGCAAGAGGGTTCGGAAAGTAAGCAAATACTTCAGCTGCTCAAAAGCAGCCTCACACTGAACAGTTCATCGCAATGGGGCGTTTTTCCGGAGCAACTATTTCAGTGGATGAGCAAGCTGGGCAAAGTCTTTGATAAACCGGAGAAAATAAAAAGAAGGTCCATGAAGCTACTAAGACCTTTCACAGTCGTTGGTTGCTTGTAGTTGCGGACAGCATTGATGTTTTGCGGGTCTGGTCGTATAACGTCCTTGTCGACTAGATATCCGAACACGAGGGCTCGACGCTCACCAAAATGACCCTTCTTTGTGTTTAAAACGAGACCAGCTTGTTTGATGCAATCTAGAACAAGACTAAGCCGATGGATGTGCTCGTATAATGTATTGCCGACAATAATTACGTCATCGTCGTGATAAGACTGATATATTTCTCATTTCAGACCACGAAGGATGGAGTCCCTGTATCGCTCGAAGGCGGTCGGGGTATTATATAGGCCAAAGGCATAACGTTAAATTACACTAATTCATCAGGTGTGGCAAAAGCAGTCTTCTGTCTGTCAGACGGATGCATTGGTACCTGCCAGTATGCAGGCCTTAGGTCGACGGACGAAAAGTACGCGACCGAGTGCAGGCAATCAACAGCATCCTCGATGCGTGGTGGCGGATACACGTCTTTCTTTGTGACGGCGTTAAGACGGTTGTAGTCAACACAAAACCGCCAGGAGTTTTTTACCAACATGACAGGAGCTGCCCAGGGACTGCTTGACAGTTCATTATGCCTTTCAGCAGAATGTCGAAGACCTGGTCGGAGATCACTTTCCCCTCTGATGGGGATACGCGATAGGGTTTCAGGCGTATCGGTGTAGCATCTCCCGTGTTGATGCGGTGGTGCATGCGCGATTCAGCCACCATGAAACAACGCTTGTCTTAAGCGAAATCAACGACTCCCGCGTAGCGTGTAAGCACCTCCTCGAGCACACGTTGCTCGGAAGAAGGCAATGACTTGTTGATCATGCATTTCATTTGAGCTGAGTAGTTGGGCGCAGTCTGACTCTGAGAGACTCTGAGAGTGTTCTGGCGTCTACTATAGTCTGCTCCTCAAACGTTCCCAGTTTGAATCCGGCTGGTAGAACAACAGGCTCTGAGGCTGCGTTGAGCGCCCACAAGCCAGCCTGTCCATCAATGGCTGTAAGGACAGACCATGGGACTAATACATTCTTCTTGGTGGCGTTTGTATGATCGGGAACAAACAGCATACGGGAACAAACACAGCTGTCCGACCAGGGATCATCACACTTTCAGACAACGAAAGCGCGTAAATGGAGAGAGTGGGGAAATTGTGAACTATGGCAGTGAAAAACGTACTTTGAAGAAGAATTTCTCCAGTTCCACAGTCAAGAGTAGCGCCGCATTCACGAAGGAGGTCTATCCCTAGAATGACATCATGAGTTGCACGAGACAGTGCAGTGAATTCAACTCAGAAATTTTGTCCGCCAATTGTGAGTACAACTGAGCAAATACCAACAAGGCATAATGCTTCGTCTCTAATTCTACGAAAAGTTTCCTTACGATCCCACGTGAGCATAACTTTTTGACCCAAGAAACATGCTTGAAACGAAGATTCATAACCGAAATAGCCGCACCAGTGTCTACAAGAGCAAGAGTATCTACGCCATCTATGCACACACGCACTTTGTTCATCAACATCGCCGCAGAAGGAATTGGTGAAACTGACCGACCCGCGACCACACCCCTCTTGGCCTCACCAGCTAGTTTCCCCGCTGATGCGGGAATGGCGACCGAGAACAAGGAGACGGCGACCGGGGGGAACGTGTCGGAGTCGGCGTCAGGCTTCGTTAGGAGGTCGGGAACTCGCTGCGCGATTCGATTAGGCCATTGCTGTCGCGGACGGTGGTCGGCCGGGTGAGAGGTCGAGGTTTCGTGCATACGAGCCGGATACGTCGGAAAACGTCGCGGCACAGGCGTTTCGTTCATACAAGCTAGGTACGTCGAAAAAACGTAGCTGCGCAGGCGGCCGGCTGGGACAGAAGCGCGAAATATGCCCTGGGAGACCGCACGTGTAGCGAACGGCGACTTGTCGGCTTACATTAGTAGGAGCAGAGGTGGCAGAAATACGCGGAGACGGGTTGTGCTCTGCATGAACATTTCGTGACTGCTTCTGGTAAAGGCCTGGTTGACGATGGTCGGAGGTCCGCAGCGGTACGCCGAGATGATGACATCCAATGGTGGCCGTGACCTGTCGGGGAAAACGGAAGCCGCGGGGCGAAATCTGCAGTTTCTGTGCGCGGTCGGTTTTTGACATGGCGATCTCGTACCCAGTAGGGAGGTGGTTCGGGGCACGCGGCGAACAAGCATCGGTAGTGAGCGTCACCTGCTCGAAACCGTGGGAGATCTTTTCGAACTACCCAATGTACAAGAAAGGAAATGCGTTCGCAGGCGGTGACGTCCACACTTGCAACAGTAGAAACATTGTCCAAGTGCCCAAACTTGAGTAAGATTCTCCGGGTCTTCAAAGCCTCGAATGCATGACACTGATGCCTGAAAGCAAAAGGAGTGTACAAGTTTTCCTTCGTTATGAGCAAACTGTACACGTCCTCGGTGATGCCTTTCAACAAATGGCCGACTTTGTCTTCGTCAGACGTATTTGCGTTGACGATTCCGCGAAGCTTCAATACCTTTTCAATGTAGGTGTTGCACATTTCGCCGGGCAAATGAGCCTTACGGGACAGCGTTTGCTCAGCTTTTTTTTCATCAAACTTGTGTCCCCAAAGCTAGTCTTCAGTTCCTCAACAAATATATTCCAAAAGGAGAGCACAAGTTCATGTTTCTCAAACAAAGGCAAAGTGGTCCCTGCAAAGAAGAATACTACAATCACGAGCTTCGCCGGCGCTCCCCATTTGTAGTAGTGTCTCTCTTTGTCGTACTTTTTTTGCCAATCATCCACATCTTCATCAATTTTACCTGAGAATATCCGTAGTTCAGGCGCCCAGTAGTTGGGTTGCCAAGGTCGACGGCTACTTTGTGCCATGTCGGTGGCACTGATGGCAGCAGCAGCGTAGCCCGCCAACGGGCTTGCTGTGTCGTCGGTCACGCAGATGTTATCCGGTGGTAGCCCAGCTAATCCACTGTGTCTTCGAATGTCTTCTGCTGCGGGGTCCAGGACGACGAATTACCCAGCATCATTCCACCAAAGCTATTACTGATGTGATGGGTTTATTACCACCAAAATGCCAGCGATCAATCCACACTGCCGAATAGCCATCGCTCGAGAGCGTCCTTCCTCTTCTTTTGCGCTCTTTCAGTCTGCGTTACAATATCAATCTCATGGCGGAGACCGACACAGAAGCTGTTTACGACAACCGCACAAACAAGTTCACAAGCGTACTACGTGAAACATCGCTCTGGGAGCACTAACTAGGCACGAACATCCTTGTCGAGCGTCTGTAGATAATGGATTTAGAGGGCTCGGATCATCTGAAGAAATTTCATATGCGATATCAGTTAATGGTGACTGTGATCGATTGTCACGTTAAATATGCAAGAATGATTATGAGAGGCGAACACAATGGCATTGTGCACAGAACGGCAGGGATGAAGCCCATGGTGCGCACAAGAGTAACATTTGTGACAAGCTTCAAAAACAGCGAGGGAAAGTGCGAGCGAATCGGGCACACCTCTTCTGCCACGCAAGTTGCATCTTGGGCATACGCGATGACCAACCATGCTTCACGACGCAGTGTTATAGGTGCGGCGTTCAATAGACTCGTCATGAAATCGTGCACAAGAGTTGTGAAAGCGTGTTTGTGAAACCTGAGTAAGCAAGCGCTACAACCTGGCGCACGCACAAACAGTTCTTTCTTTGTCCTCTTCTTTCTTTCGTTATAATCTGTTTTTATATTGCCCTCTTTCTGCCTTTCCTCTCCTAACCATTTCTCCTCACCCTCCTCACCCTTTGCTGTGCTATGCTATGCACGACTATGGTATGCTAGGAACTGCCACGCACGTAGGCCTATTATACAAGGCTAGGC
Organism: Rhipicephalus annulatus; assembly: GCA_013436015.1. Classification (NCBI taxonomy): domain Eukaryota; kingdom Metazoa; phylum Arthropoda; class Arachnida; order Ixodida; family Ixodidae; genus Rhipicephalus; species Rhipicephalus annulatus. Next base: position 90,935 of record WOVY01013968.1, read on the forward strand.
AATGCTTTACCCTCTCCTCCGCATCCTATTCCTTCTCCACACAGATTTCCTCCTCATTCTAACTTTTCTGCCCCATTGCCTTGTTATACAATGCCATGCATTACTACGCTATGCAACGAGCTGCTGAGCACATAGCCGCTCACTGCGACGCATACCTGCTCGGCTAGTTTTTACCAGCGACGCAGTTTAAGTTCACAGTTGCGCTGCCAACAAGACCACCATCCGGTACGCGTTCCCCTTGTCCTCTTCTTCTACATCACTCCCACAACACGTGTGCTAGTTTGACTAGCATAAAATGCCATAACTATGATGGCTGAATCTGTTGCGCGACTAAACACCACGTCGCCACGCTACAAGCGAGTCCCAGAACTAAACCTACGTAACATCGCTTGTCAAGTCACGTGACGTAAAGTCCCTTAACAACACGTTACTAGTGACATGACTGAAATCTCAAAACGGCACGTGAACATTTGCGAGACTAAAATCAGTCTGGCAGCTAATCAAGTGACTATAATCACGTAACAGTGAGTCAAATGGCATATTCTCGCCAGAAACTATGCAACTAATCTGTTAACTAACATAACGTGAGATAACAGACAGTGACGTATGTTCCTTCCAATAACACGTAACAACTAGTCACACGACTAAAACACGCAAGTCCAATACGTCCCCGACAATCACGAGGCGCTAGAGTTACTGTGTATGCTACCTATACAGCAAATGTTGTAACAGCTATTCTCGTGACTAAAATCACGTAAAGTCGCGTAACATTCGTTTGCGTCTAGAAAAACCATGTGACACTTTTTCGCCAGACACCATGTAAATGAAACTCCCATGGGGTGTTACCGCCAAAAACCGCTAGACCAAAGGCACGTCAGATCTCCTCACGCAATGAAAGTCACGTAACATCACAGAACTAGTCAGGTGACTAAAATCTCGCAACCTCACATGAAAACTAATCAGAGGACTTAATCAGCGTAGCACCAAGTAACAATTATACCCGTGACACGTTCACGCTAGAACCAAGTAACAGTTGCTCGCGTGACACGTTCCCGCGAAAACCTCGCAGCACGTGCATTGTGCGGGCAACCTACCACAACGGTGCAAATAATATGCAAGTCTAGCCGTATTCAAAGCAGCTAGCAACAGCATAACATCTCTAGCAAAAGTGTGGTATCATTGTCAAGAACGTAGAAGAGGCTATGGGTCAAACACTACGTTCACAGTTAGTTTCCAGACTTGCGCAACTAGTGCGCACTGAGCACACTTTTTGCGAACGAAGGCGGCCGAGCCTGAAGCTTAAACAGTTCCGCTGTTGGAGCACCAGCGGTATAAATCGTACGCGATGCTAATATTGCAGAACAACGTCCCAGTCTCAGTGGTTTGAAATATTATACGTACGCAAATGTCGGGGAGCGTTCGGTTTAGTCGTTCTTTGAGATCATGAGCCTACGCATAATAAGCCTTCAGTATTAATAGAACGTCCAGGAGAGCCCAACTATCATGAAGCCAACTTCCAACGCAAAGTACGGAACTTCGTTCCCGAAGATGTGTCTAGATGCGCGATACACTTTTCGCTACATGTCGCGGCGGGCACAGACAAGCCGCTTTGATTGCGGGCCGCATGAACTCTGCCGGCCTTCTGGTCAAAATGGCTGCCCTGACCGCTTGCGGGGGGGGGGGGGGGAGGTGTCATACAGGTCTACGAAATCGTCGATAAGCCTTTTTCGCATAGTTCACTTCTTGCTGAAAAGCTTGCAGTAGCAGTAGCGTCAACATTATATAGCTACGCAAAATCCTGGCTTGAGCATTGGCCGCCTCTGACGAGATTCGGAGAAAATGTCTACTCGCCGCCTCGCGGGCTTTCTGTATCGCTCATAGCTTGAAGGTCTAAGCTACGCAGCGTGACCGTTCATTGCACGTAAGTGTGGAACATAACATTAATACCACGCGGGAGTCCCTGAACGTGAAAAAGCGAATGCGTGAGCAGCGCCACCAAATTATCAGGAGGATCCGATCAGAAGGCGTGAAGATGTACTTGCCGCGTTTTGCCGTTTCCATGCTTGGGCTTCGTAAGGCTGCTCTATAGCGAGCGCTAATGCTTCGCAAGCACCACTACACTACACCATTTAGCATATAGAATAAATGAAATCAGGCATCCCTGTTTTTCAACTTACCCTTTGGAGGCGAGTCAATGACGTAGGTGAGCTGACCGTACAGCACCTCTTCGAGGCCCGAGGCGTTCACGTCATCATCTGTTTCACCACGCCGCACGTACACAAATGCCTGTATCTTGTTCAGGAAGCGATCCCGATCCGACACGGGGCTCAGTTCGAGAGCGAGAGGATCGCGCATAGTCAGGGACGCACTTCGAAGCCAGCCTGCGTCTTACGCAAGGACAAGACGTCACTCGATCACAAACTTCCTTTGCGCTGGCCCTGATACTTGCGCTATCCTGCAGGAAAAGCACGCTGCATGCAGGAGTGACAGCAAACTTACATGTCTGCTGGAAATGCCCCGCAAAGGAGGCAAATACATGCGACATTAACTGACGAACGGCCGTGCAAGTATTTTAGGAATTATACGTTTGAGCTATATCCAAAGCGGTTGGATCATAGAGCGATGGGGCACTTCACAAAACTGGCCCCGGCAATAACACACCTGTGAGATACTAGCGCGAAGTCGAGATATACGGCGTGTTGAATAAACACAGAGAAGCTGACGGTGTGTTGCGTAAAAAGTAAGAAAAAGCGTCCTTCGTAATCATGTGCAATGTTTAAGGGCGTTAGCACCCAATCATTACAGAAAAATCCACCATCGATTCACTGCAGAAGACGTCTAAGTCACTAGTGCATGATGGTCACTCATTCAGGGGGCTATGGTTAGAATAGCAGCGTTGAGTCTTACACAACGAACTAGCCTAAATTTGTTATAGGCCCCAGACTACATTTGTAAACACACACATATACTTATAAATTGAAACGCTAGCATTTCTACCCAAAATTAGATAAGACCACGAAAAAAAATCTTGATAAATGTATCAAAAAATCTTAGGTTTAGCATTCGGTACTCGCTTGAAGCTGAAGGGAAGCAAGCGCAGTGCAACTGACCACATATTTTATAATTTCACTGTAAATGTGAGGAGCTGCGGCAGTGTGCATATCCTATGCCTCTCTTTAACGTGTTTGGTTTTTACATGTTTGGCATGCAACAGTTCCACCATATATGGCTGCCTTCTTTTGCAACTCAATTATTCCTTTTCCATCTCACCAAATGGCTTTCGTATTTGCCAAGAGTTCCGTATTTAGGGACTCTTGCACGCAATGTTTTCAGCGCGCGTTGCCTTTGTCTTGGAGGCGAAGCACCCGAAGGCGCGGGTCGTGCGTCGCGATGTGTGTATGTAGTAGCTAAAGTAGAAGTAGTAGTAGTAGTAGTAGTAGTAGTAGTAGTAGTAGTAGTAGTAGTTCGTAGTAGTAGTAGTAATAGTAGTAGCATAGGGAGGAGGAGAAGGATGAGGAGGAGGAGAGTGGCACGCGTGCATCCATTTCAATCGAGGAGGAAACCCGCGCACGTTTATCATAAATAAAAAGATAGTTGTTTCTGTTGGTGAAGTAACTGACAGACACGAGTATTGGTGACCTAATATCCAATAAAATTTGCCTTGAATTCATGCTTACTAAAAAACTAGTATCAGAAGGACGCACTTTGAGGACCAC